>MU224951.1:14659410-14683195 GCA_018584345.1 Thuja plicata | reverse complement strand
GGTTTAACATTCAAATTCACAAGATGAGTAATACTACGCAATAAATTAACACCTTGGACATTATCACGAAGGACTTTCTTAAGAGCCTCTATAGCTTGGATAGAATCTTGATTATGGTTTTCTTGGAAAAGCCAATTTCCCATTTTATCAAGTTCGGTTGAAAGGTTTTGCACTTGTTCAGGAGGAACTCTTAAAGCATCATCCTCATCATGTGATGAGTGAGAAAAGTTATGCTCCATAGAAGGATTAGAATCATGAGTTATAAAATTATCATTGGGAATCCTAAGGAAAGGAGAGGAAGACTCAGGATCGAAGGAACCCATAAGTCTACGGCTTCTTCTAACAAGGATACTATAAGTTGGAGTAGAGGTGGTAAAGCTCATACACCAATATAATGAAAATGAACTAATCACAAGATTTTGGTTTATTAATTTTGAATGTAATTGAAAGAACATGCAAGATCTAGCATAAACATGTAAATCTAACACCAAAAAGAAAGAGTTGTCTATCATGGGTTCACCAAAATGTAAAGGAAGAAAAAGGGGAAAATAACATATATATGGTAGGTAACTTCCCTTAAACCTAATTTACATTTAATTGAAGATGTTTGGATTATATTTTATAATTATGATTAAGAAGAAAATAAGATATTCCTCTTTTGTTCCCCAAATGCACAAATGAAGGATCCAAGTTGATCAATCCAAGAGAAGGATTAATGCATAAATAATCAATCATTTGGAAATGAGATAAGAGAAGAGGGTCTTAAATTCTGTTAATTGAATATATAGATATGATATATGACAGTAATTAAAGAAATAGGAGAAATCTACTAACCTTAAATAATTGCAGATCAAAGAATGTAGTTTTCTGAGGTCTGTACTCTATTTTTGGAAAAATTGAAGTATGATCCAAAATCAGAACACAGAGATGAACAAAACCCATAAATCTTTTTCCGATCTGACTCCATCTTATGAAAAAGGTCGACCTTGACCTCCACAGGTCCGATAGCGAATCTGTTCATGGAGTCTGAAAGAAAGCCGAAAAGGGTATCCAGATCTGAGTCCAAATCCGCAGTCCTGAACCCGTACCTACAAGAAAAAGAGGTTGGTTTGTTGGGGGGAGGGGTTTGCCTTGGTCAAACCCCAGTTTTGGAATTAACCTCAAATATATGTAATTGAAATTGCAGAAGTAAACAAAGTAAATGCATAAATTCACCTTGCTTGTAAAAGTCCTTGTGGAGGATTCGAATCCGTGGATCCACAAGTATACACCAAAATGTGAAATGTAGAATGTAGGATGTCTTCAATCTCTTTCTTGTAGATCTCCAACACCAAGTCTTGAATGGGTTCTTTATTATGAAGAGGCTTGGAAGAAGATGGATGAAGAGATCACCAAAAGGGCACTATGTGACTTGAATCCTTCAATGGCCTCGCATGGATCTCTTTGAATGCTTGAAGGCTTGTTGGTGGATGAATCCTTGCTTCAAATATTTCTTGATTTATTTCTTGAATCTTCACTTGATGATGGTTTTCAATTGCTCAAGGATGCTTAGGCTTCAATAGAGGACTTTTTCTTGCTCAATATTGCTTAGAGAAAATGAGAGGAGAGAACCTCCTTTTATATGAAATTAGGGCACAATCTTCTAAGGAGGCTGACA
This sequence comes from Thuja plicata, assembly GCA_018584345.1. Lineage (NCBI taxonomy): Eukaryota > Viridiplantae > Streptophyta > Pinopsida > Cupressales > Cupressaceae > Thuja > Thuja plicata. The sequence continues at coordinate 14,681,538 of MU224951.1, read as the reverse complement.
TAGGAGAATTAAATTCCCATTAAAGCCTTTACCCCTAGGAGAGGACCTAAGTTAAATATAATTTAGGAATCACCTCTTCAGAACCCAAAACAACTAACCCAGAAGCGGGAAATGACTTTTGCAAAGACCGACATCCAGAAACTGTGGGACCCCAGGATCTGAAACCTGGGTCAAGGTTGAGGTTGAACTTGAACTAGGTTAGAGTCAAGGTTGACATAGACCAAAAAGGTCAACCCTAACCTTGAGGTCCAAGTTCTCAGGTCTGCAGCCCAGAATGCAGAAATTAGGTTGGAAGGAAGTGGAAAGAGGGGAAAAATAAGGGGAAAGCCAGGTCTAAATTAGGAACCCATTCAAGGTGCTTGATATGAACCCAAACCACTTAATCAAAAGGCTAAACAAGTCTATAATGGAAGTGCTTCCATTTTCTGACTATACATGAAGTACGCTCGGTTAAGAACTCATCTTGTTAAAGATTACAAACACATTTGCTAAATGTGACCCTGTTAGGAGATTTACCTCAAATCTATTAAGATCTTCACCTTGTTAGGAGTGGCCTTTTTAGAGGTCTTTAAAAATTCTTTTGGAATGTCAACTAAGTTTAGGTTTTAAAAATAGGACTGTTAAATCCACTCGGTTAAGAGATTTCTCTATTACAAATATTAATAAGAAACAATAAAGTTTGATCTGTAAATATAGAAACTAAATTTTCTTTTGTTAGATCCTTTATTCTCAATTGAATACTGACATCACATACTCCATTGATCTCTTTCTTAGACTATAGATTCTTCAATCTCTATTTCTCTGTTCTGCTTGGTAAATGTTGTTGTTCAGCTTCTTCTTCTTCTCTGTTCAATTTGCTAGCAATATACACTATATGTATTTATCATCCTTTATATAGACATACTTTTGTCTCTTAATCTCCTTAATTTGATTTTCCCTCATTTGCGCTCATTCATTTGACCATCTTCTTCATATTTCACAACTTGGTAAATCATCTCAATTTCACCTCAGAACTTGAACTTTTCTTGGAACCCTTCACAATTCAGTTTAAATGCTTGATCTTCACCTTAGATCTTCTCATTGAATTTTCCCATTCTTAGATCTTGTAACAAAAAACATTTAATTCATTTCCTCATCCATATTTCATTGCTTCACATTAAATTTTATCTTATCAACATTTATTATCAGTATTCTGTACTCGGTAAAACTTGCTTTGCAACTCGGTAACTGACTTCATTCACTGCTCAGTGTCTAAATAATCTTGAGTGCTCGATGCTTGAATTTCACTTGGTGCTCGATAATAGTGACTGAATCACATAACATTCTACCAACTGACTCAGTATAGCTTGGTAAAGTAACTCTTTTTGTCATAACTTTAAATCATTGCAGTTTTTGAATTGATCAATCAAATGTACCAATTTGATAAAATCAAATATATAGTATAAAAAAACTATATCATCATTACTTCATCATTGTCTGATCTGTATTGGTCACCCATTTAACTTCTCCTCTTAAGATATGGTAACATAATAAAAATCAATTAATCAATTGCTTGACATCAATGACAAAACAATAACTGATCCAACCATTTCTATAATCATGATACTCTATATCACTCGATCTTCATCATATTCATCAGATATTCATCATTTAATCAACAATCTCCCTCTTTGGCATTGATGACAATCACTATAATAGTGTTATAACAATTAATGATGGCAGATCTCAAATACATAATTGTACTCCCTCCGAGTTGATATTTTTGTTTCCACTTTGATCTCTGATCTTAATCTCCCTCTTGGATAAATCTTCTGTTTCTATAACATACATTCTAAATATCATTCATGAGTAATTATTATCAATTCATTCTCTCTCAATATCAATATCTCCCTTAAGGATAAATGTCATCAATTCATTCTCTCCCTCTTTGACAACAATGCCAAAAAGTCATACTCCTAAAAACTTGTTCCAATAGTGGATTATACCTGACATGTACTCATAAATCATTACATAAGAAAATATTTTCACAACATCAGGAATCACCTAAAGTGTGTCATACTAACATCAATTCATAAATAGATATTCTAATAAAATATAGAATTGATGCAACATGCCTCATGCTCTTTAGTGAACATTGGATAGGGGAAGAACCCCTAATTTACCTTTGAGATACTCAAAATCATCTTTAGGTAGTGTCTTTGTAAAGATATCAACCACTTATTCTTTTGAATTCACATATTCCAATCTCACATTCTTCTCTTGAACTTGTTCTCTCAAGTAGATATACTTGATAGAAATGTGCTTGGTCTTTGAATGTATAATTGGGTGCTTTGATATATTAATAACACTTGTATTATCACAAAAAAAAAATCAGATATGTGATCTCTTCTTGCATACCTTCAAGTAATTGCTTAATCCATACTATGTTTGCACAATTCATAGCAGCAACAACATATTCATCCTTGGCAGTAGACTATGAAATAAAACTTTGTTTCTTGCTCAACCATGTAACCAATCTTTCACCTACAAAGAATGCACCTCCACTAGTAATTTTTCTATCATCAACATTTCCAGCCCAATATGCATCAATGTAGACTTGCAGATAAAAAGTACCTCCCTTTTTTTACAATGAACCAAACTCTTATGTGCCTTTCAGGTATCTCAAAATTCTTTTTATTGCAGACATTTGTGTTTCCTTTGGATTAGAAGAAAATCTTGCAATAATTCCAACACATGTGCTATATCAGGTCTGCTGTGAACAACATACTGCAATTTACCAATCATGGATCGGTAAAGAGTGTTATCCACCTCTTGTATTTCATCCTCTTTAGACAATTTACATCCAGTAACCATAGGTGTTCCAACAAGTTTTGGAATCTTCCATACTAAAATTTTTAAGAATCTCTTTGATATACTTAGCTTGTGTAATATAGATTCCTCCAGTAACTTGCTATATTTGTAGACCTAGAAAGAAATTAATCTCTCCAATCATTGAAATATCAAAATCTTTTCTCATTTCATCAGCAAAACCTTTACATAAAGTGTCATTGCCTCCAAAAACAATATTATCAACAAAAATTTCAGCAATCAAAACTTTATTACCACTGTCACATTTCAAGTAAACATTAATGTTATCACTTGCTCTTTGAAATCCTATTTTGATTAGATAAGAGTGAAATCTCTGATACCATGCTCAAGGTGCTTGTTTCAAACCATATAAAGCTTTATGTAACTTACATACCTTGTTCTTGTTTGTGTTCTTAATAAATCCTTCAGGTTGCTCAATGCATACTTCTTCTTCAAGTACACCATTATGAAATGCAAACTTAACATCCATCTAATATACCTTGAATCCTCTATCAGCAACATAATCTAGAATTATTTTAACTCCTTCCAGTCTAGAAACAAGGGCAAAAGTCTCTCCATAGTCAATTCATTCTTCTTGTTCATAACCTTTGCAACCAATCTTGCTTTATTTTTGATAAATTATCCATGCTCATTCAGTTTGTTTATGAAAATCCACATAGTACCAATAAATTTTTTCTTTTTTCATGGGTACTAATGTCCATTTCTTGTTCTTCTTAATTTGATCATACTCATCTTTCATTTCTTTAATCCAATCTTCATTATCAAGTGTGTTCTTAAATGTACTAGGCTCAAATGTAGATATCAAACATGTATTATCTCTTACCTTGCTTCTAGTCATCACTCCAACGTCCTTATTTCCAATAATCTTGCTTGAGGAGTGGTGCCTTCTCACATACTTTTCCAAAATAGGCTCGGTAGCTCTTGGTTCTTCAATATCAACATTTAGTTGTGGAACTCCTTCATCTTCCTCCTCAATAGGTGCTCTCGTTAAGGTATCAGGGGCATCATGTTGTACATATACAAACTTCTCATAATCTTCAGGTTCCTTCTTACTATCCTCATCATTCCTTTCTGAAAATTCATCAATTCTTACATTTGCACTTTCCACCATTTTGTTAGTAACCTCGTTCAAACATTTGTAGGCTTTACTCCTTATAGAATATCCTAAAATATCCCTTCTTCTCCTTTTGAATAAAACTTTCCTTCTCTAGAATATTTCAGAATATAGAATTTTCTCCCAAATTTTTTTAAAGTAACTAACATTAGGTTTGTGTTCATGCTAGATTTCATAAGGTGTCTTGTTGGTACCTTTCTTCATTTGTACTCAGTTCAATGTATAAACAAAAGTACTCACAACTTCTCTTTTAAAAATTTGTGAAACTCCTTTTTCAATCATTGGTGTCCTAGCATAATCAATAATAGATCTATTTCTTCTCTCAACAATCCCATTATTCTGTGGTGTCCTTGGTGCTAATAACTGTCTCTTAATTCCATTCTCATTACAAAACAATGTAAACTCATTAGAAGTAAACTCACCTCCTGTATCGGATCTCAGACATTTCAACTATCTTCCAGTTTCTTTTTTTTTAACTCGGGCCTTATACCACTTAAACATTTGAAATGCGTCTGATTTTTCTTTTAAAAACATTACAAACATCATTCTAGAATAATCATCCACAAATAAAATAAAATTTATGTCTCCATAATAACTTTGAGTCTTCACGGGTCCACATAAATTAGTATGTACTAAATCTATAATTCCTTGTGTAACATAAGTCTTGCTTGCAAAACTAGATTTAGTCATCTTACCCATCTAACACTCTCTGCACATAGCATTCTCTGGGTTTTCTAATCTTGGTAGGCCTCTTACTCTACTCTTCTTACACACTTTGATTAAGTTTTCAAAATTAACATGACAAAGCCTTTTGTACCATAACAAAACATCTTCAACTTTAGAAAATACACAACCCTTCATAGAAGTATCAAGATAAAATACATTACCTTTAGATTGTTCTCTAATAGCAATCATATTATCCTTCTCATAATATACTTTCACCCTTCCATATTGAAATTCCAGTCAGTGACCTGTATTGTTTAGCTGTGCAACACTCAACATATCATACTTTAATCCTTCAACCCAATACACATCATCACATCTTGTGTTATTCAGTAGAATTATAGATTTGTTTCCTTTCACAGGATATGGAGCATCGTTACCAAATCTAATATAACCTCCATCATGTTTTTCCAAGGAAATAAACTTAAGTGTGTCACCAGTCATGTGATGTGAACAACCACTATCTATAATCCATGTTTCATTCTTACTTACTTGTGATATTAGGGCTCAAGGTTCTTCTTCATCATAATCATCTTTTATATCAACATAAACAAATTCTTTTCCATCAACACTATCAAAAGAATCATCATCACTCTGTCCTTCGTTAGTAATATGACAAGATTTCTTACCTTTGTTTTTGTAGTCTCTATATCTCTTGAATCTATTTTATCTTTTGTCCTTATCTCTGTTATCTTTCTTTTCCTCCTTATCTTTCTCTGGATAGTTAGATGCAAAGTGACCAATCTTATGACAATTACAAAATTTCAAGGGTAACTTACCTCAGTACTTTCCTTTGCCTCTTTGTAGCCTTCTAGCCAACAAAGCTTCAAAATTTCTTTCATTCTCATCACATTCAGTAAATAACTCTTCAATACCTTCAGTACAACTATAAAATTTCTCACTAGCACTGCTCCAATATCCATCTCTGGTAGTAGCTTCCCTTGCTTTTCCAATCCTTAAGGTAAACTTAAATGCAGATTCAATCTTAGAAGTAGCAAGCAAACTATTGTTAAAATGATTTAACTCAAATGTAGTTAACTTACCAATAGTAGCATCCAGCGAAACATTCATCTGGGGTATAGATCTTAGCTCTTGTATAGTAAATACATGAATAAAATAACTTGGTAGGAGGGTTCTCAACATTTTACTAGTAACATAATCTTCTGTTCTGATCCCACTAGCTCCTCTGATATAATTAACAGTCTCCTTAGGTCTTATATTATAATATATTATGTTCTCTCCTTCCTTCATCCTCATAGAGTCAAATTTTCCTCTCAAGCTTTCTGCTTTAGCCTTATGAACATGTTGATATCCACCATAGGTCAAAATAAGTTTATCCCAGATTTGCTTTGAAGTAGTGCAGCCATCAAGCTCATCATATTCCTGTTCGGTAAGTGTAGAAGCAATCTCAATCATGACTTGTGTGTGTTCCTGTTTCTTCCTTTTCTCACTTATAGTCAAAGGTGTAGTAGTCAGTGCTAAATATTCATTATCAAGAAATTAAAGTGCATACTCTCCTACTCCAGGCACATGCAACCTCATTCTAATTTTCCATGTAGAGAAATGATCCCTATTCACCTTTGGTACTTCCCTCTTATACATCTTTAGATCTTGAATCAAGTCCTTTTAAACTTATCACTTCAGAGTAACTCAACTATGATACCAATTGTTGGTCCCACTAAGAGGGGGGGGGTGAATCAGATAAAATCAAAACTTAAACACTTAAGACTAAACTCACTGATTCACTCGGTAATACTAAATATAGTAAATAAACAATTCACCAATAAACTCAATAACATAAGCAACAATACATCTCATATATGTAAATCAATCATTCAAACTTAGCAAGATCAAATTAACTCAGTTGACACCAAATTTAACTCAGTTGACACCATATTTAATGAGGAAATACAATTTGGGAAAAACCTCTGTGGGAATGGTCACCCATAACAAAAATGTACCAATCTGAAGTACTCTTGGTTAAGAACTTATCATGTTAAAGATTATAGACACATTTTCTAAATGTGACCCTGTTAGCAGATATACCCTATTAGGAGTGGCCTTGTTAGAGGTCTTTAAACATTCTTTTGGAATGTCACCAAAGTCTAGGTTTTACAAAGAGGATTGTTAAATCCACTATGTTAAGAGATTTCTCTATTACAAATATTAATAAGCAACATTAAACTTTGATCTGTAAATATAACAATTAACTTTGCTTGTGTCAGATCCTTTATGCTCAATTGAATACTAGCATCACATACTCCATTGATCTCTTTCTCAAACTATAGATTCTTCAATCTCTATTTCTCTGTTATGCTCGGTAAATGTTGTTCTTCAGCTTCTTCTTCTTCTCTATTCAATTCACCACCAACATACATTGTGTGTATTTCTCATCCTTTATATAGACATACTTTTGTTGGAAATAATGGAATGGTGTGTACTGAGAGGGGAGGGGTGAATCAGTACCCTTAAAACTTTTATTAGTTAACCTTAATCTTTTTAGTAATCAATACATTGTATTACCAAACATTTGTGCTATTCTATCTTTATGTGTGTAATATCAATTCATAAACTCAATTAGCATGTAAACATTCATAGAAACATTCATGAAATGTAATGACACATGACACAATATTTGGTAATGCAAAAAACCCTGTTAGAAGGTAAAAAATACGGTGTGGATGAAACCCACAAAGCTTCACTATCTACAAAATGGAAGGGGCCAGTTAAGGCTTACAATTTTGATCACTTCTGATGATCTACCATGTTAGGAGTAATTTACGGAGACTGGTTAAGGTCTACTTTATTAAGAGCTTTAGCAACACTATTTAGTGTGCACTCGGTTAAGAGATTTATAAAGGATTGTTAAATCTACCTTTTCTTGAAGGATTTATTCTATTTGCTACACTTGTTAGAATGTAGTCAAAAATATTCATTGACCTGAGTATATGCAATCTAGAATTTCTAATTACAGATCCAATAAATTTCACATGTATAATTATCACCTATAGTGATTGATCAATACCTCTATTCTTCTTGGTAGCCTTGGCTCTTGTTCTTGATAATTGATTTCATCTTTGGTTGTTCTTTTTCATAAATCTCTTTCTCTAATCCATAGAAGTGTCTACGACTACAATCATCATCACAATCATTTGTTTTGATTTATTACACATCTGTTTATACAACAAGTTTTACCTAAATGAGTTTCACGCATAACAATGATAACTCTATGATCAAAGGTTTATAACTTGACCTTGATCTCCTAGTTTGCATATTTTATCTGACATAGAAGTCAGATCCACATTTCTCACGATTTATAAGTGTCTCTCGGTAGAATAGTGCTCGGGTTGCTCTTGTAGTAAGTCAGGTTCCTCTGGTATATGTTCTGTCGGGTTACACTCTAATCTGCTTGTTGGGTTCCTCTGTTTCCTACTCTGTCAGGTTACTCTGTCGAGGTCCTCTTGTAACATTTTCGGGTTGCACTGGTAAACTGTGTCATCGGGTTCCCTTGTGAACTTATCTGTCAGGTTGCATTAAACCTGTCTTTCAGTGTTGGTGTTACCGATAGTTTCAAAACTATTTTTCCTTTCATACTAATGGAAAAATATGCCTTCAATCTCCTCCTTTGACATTAGTATCAAAAAATGATATGTGCAAATACAAAAATGTGTAGTATGTACACCATGTGTTCACCTTTTCATTATGACTCCCCCTATGTATATTTCAGTATAATATATGTATATGTATGTACACTTTCCTTTATACTATTATCCCTTTTCACCTTATCTTCCCTCTTTATCATATAATTTTCCCCATTTTCCCCCTATACTGTATCATATCATTTTCCCCCTTTTTTGATAGTAAGGGAAAAGGTGTAATGACTTAGAACTTGTTAAAAATGTGGGAATGGGAGTTGTTCATGTCTTCCATCATCTTCTCTCATTTTTCTTGAAGGTGTTCTAGAGCCATGTGCTCCAATGTGATCCTTGCGTGCATATCATAGATGCTTTTGGTGACAAACATCTCTGGGGTGGTAATCAATTGTCTTGTCATTGTCATATGTTGTTGTAGTAGTGTGAGATTGGGTAGTAGTAGAGCCTATAGCTCGGTTACCTCATCTCTAAACTTTTATTCTACCTCTTGAATTTGAAGTCTCAACTTCTTTTCTTCCATTACCTTTGCATAATGCAACTTGATTGCGTAGTTAGTTGTTGAGAGACCTTGAGCACTAGAAGTAAGATCTACATCTATTTTCGCAATCTTTTCACTATTTTCTTTAGTGAAGTGCTCTAATGTGCTTAATTTTTTAATTAAGCTGATAGCTACTAAAATGATTGGTTCTAATGAATTTACTTGTTTAGAAAACTTTACCTTGTTCTCGGCCACTTATTGGCTGATTTTATCTATAAATTTATATTGATACTTTTGCTCCACTTGTTCCTTTATTGCCTTTGCTATATCCACATTCTGTGATTGCATTGCATTGGTAATAATGACTAATTGATCAATGATAGATGCATTTGGATCAATGTATGTATCAGGTACTATCTATTGAAATATATCCCTTGTTGTTTCAAGTACCTATGTCATTTTTTTTCCCTTTTAAAGCTTATCTTGGATAGCTTTTCTTCTACAAATTTTTGCATAGTTTGTAAGTGCCTCTGGATCCAATGTCCTTAGATCACAAGTTGGTATCTCAATAATCTCATCCAATGTAACTGGATTCTTATTCTTCTTCTTCTTTTTCTTTGATAGAGTTGTGGAGGGACCTGTATGCATTACCATAGAAAGTTCCTTTGCTTGGTATGATGTGCTTGGTGAAGGTTCTGGAGTATGTGTACCTGTATCCTACTGCTCAGTGTATACCTTCCAGTTGGGAGTGGACATCTCCACATTAACCTTAGCCTTATCTGTAATATCTCCTTTGGTATCCTTAGGAGTTGTATTACCTTATTTCTCTTCTTCACCTTTATCTATTTGTTCTCCTCTTGTTTCTTTCTATTCTTCATTGGTTTCTTTTTTCTCTCTATCTTTATTCTGCTCATCAGAAGTGTTTTTTGGTTCCTCTTCTCCTTTGTCTTTGGGTATGCTTGCATCCTTGTCGGGTGATTTCTCCTTTTCTAAGATAATATTGATAGCCTGTATCAATAGTGGTATTTGTCCCAGTATATCTACTTGAGTAGCATCTATTGTTGTTTCCTATTCCTTGGTTTGGTCTGGGGCAACAATGACATCTTCATCTTTCTTTACGTCAATTTTCTTCACAACTAAGCCTATTTTTATTCTTTCCTTGGATTCCTCGTAGGTTCCGAATCTAGGTTGTGATATGTACAATGGTTCATTTAACAAATTTTCAATAGAATTGGTGGCTTGATCTATGTTGACCTCATAGTCAAGTGGTGCTAACCATGCTATCCTTAGTACATCTAGTTTGATAAAAGTGTTATCGGTGTCCACCATAAAGAAAATATCAGTCTCATACTTTTCTACCAATTGTTCTAGTATCCTCATTCTTTTCAACATTCTTTCCTTAAATTTCAGTAAAGTATTCATCCATAACTAATGCAAAGTTGTCACCTAATGACTTGATTAATTCATTGATTTGAATGGTCACTGGTCAGGTAGTGTCCCAGTTGACATTACCTATAGATGGAAAGAAGTTCTGGAAATAGAAAAATGTACACATTATAAGTGATCCGAACTTACATGAATTGGACTTTGTAGACTTTATTGTCCCCATTTTTTCATCTAACTACTTCAATAGAAGGTAGGATAGATCTAATTGTAGACCTTTCTTTACAATCTTATGGGTAGTGTCAACTGCTCCACATGCTATGTTTTTTAACTTGCTCGATTAGTATATCTTGTATCCTAGTACACATGCAATGAACTTTAGTTATGGATAGATGATGGTGTTAACCTTGAATCCTCTGTTATCCCATACTGCACCTTTCAACTTCTCAATCTTGGGGCAACAAGGATGTTTAAGTACCTTGGCCTTATCGGTTATAGGATAACTAGTCACAACGTGTATCACATCTCTCGTGATCTGTTTTGGCTCATCCAACCACATTTTTGGTCATGCACTCTACTCAAAAATATCTGAATCCACTTGGTTTTAAACTCCCTCAGTAACATTAGGGCACATGTCAGCCCTTTGACCTCAATGTGTTTATGTTCCTCCTTGATGGTTTCGCCTGTGCAAAGCTTCTTGTAAGCTTGATCAATTTCAAGATCTCCTATCTCGGCGATCTTGCAATGTATGTAGGCACAAACATCCTCAATCTGTAAAACATTAGGTGGAATGCTAGAGAAAGTACCAGCATTGTCAGGTTGTGAAGCAACCTATGGAAATATTTTATACTTGGGTTCTTCACAAGTGGAGTTCTTGATCAGATTAACTTTCTTCTCTTTGGCGTTCTTGATCTTGGAAACTCGTGAAGTGGTTGCCATCATTTCTGAGAAATTAGGGCTTTTCCCATAAAATAAATAGTGAGCTCGATGATGTTACTTACTTAACCTTCTGAAAGATGTTGTGATTCCATTTGAATGCTGTGAATCAGTTGGTTAAATGCTTCTGCAATTTGGTCACTTTATGCTTTGTTTTGTTCTTCTTCACTCTTCTTCTTTGCTCTAAATTACTAGAGAATGAAATGAAGTCTCCATTGTCCTTTTATACATGGTTCCCTAAGTGGTGCAATTAATGCTCTACCCACTTGTAAGGTGTTGAAAATGGAGTCACTCGGGTGACATGCCAACTTTATTTTTGGTGAAAACGCAGTGCTCGGGGCATGTGTCAACTCATTTAACTTTTTACATGTTCGCCAATGGATCTTGGTATATGGCGAAGAAAAAAATGCATTTTACATGGTTATCAATGAGTCTAGGGTTACATTGATTAGCTTGGTTTTCACATGTACACCGATGATTATCGGTAAGCATTGACACCTTAGCTTTTGTATGTACACCGATGCTTTTCAGTTTGCATTAATTGATGATTTTGTATTCATAGAATCATAACAAGTAATACCATAATGCATCTTTAATCATGCCAATTTGGCATTTTTAACTATTTATAATGGAACTGATGTAAAGTATAACTTAGTATAGTGCAGTTCCATACATTTTCATCTTAGGTGGGGGTGGTGATGTGACTAGATCCATTGGATAAGGTGTCACCAATTGCATTTCTTGGTCCAACATCATCAGTGTTTGCAGCTTTCCTCCACATTTTGTTTCTCATCTTCCTGATGTCTTTAATGGTATTGCCATTGGCAAAGGTGCTTGTCTCTGTCACTCGGTCTCTGCAGTCCTTGCTTAGATGACTGATCATATGATAGTGTAAGCATGCCATTCCAGGGTTAGTCCAACTCCTAGACTTTCTCATCCATTTTCTCATGCAATTTGTAGCTATGTGTCCATATCTACCACATGATGTGTAGTTTTTCCATATATTGTAATCCCAAACATATGAGTTACCGATTCTTTTCAGTTGATAAGTAGTTTCATGTTCTTTAGGCTTCCATGCTTGCCTTTTCTTCTTCCCGCATTCAAGAGATGTGTGCCCATGCATTTTGCAAGTAGGAAAATATTTTTTGATGTAGGTTTCCTTGTTTGGTTTACATTCATATGCTTTATGTCCTTTCTTCTTATAGTTATAACAATTTCCTATGAATGAAGATGTGGACTTAGGAATACCTTTAATTTTGCTTCTGCAAACATTTGATGTGTGGCCTAGTTTTCCATAGTGATTGCATGATTGATTTCTTGGTCTTGGATTTATGTAGACATTCTTTGGATCATCTTGGTATGGTGATTCTCCATTCTAGATATACCCTAATCCAGTATTTTTTTTGACTCTTCTTTGTCCATCTAGAAAATCATCCATCCTTTTGGTGGTTTCTTCAGCTCTCTTGACCATGTCATTGTGTTGTTTTTGAATTCTTACTTCATGCTCCAGTCTTTCATTTTCTTCTCTTAGCTCACCAATAGCTTCCAACTTTCCATTCAGTTTTATGTTCATTTGGTTTGCCTCCTAACTCATAAGAATAATCTGATTGGTGATCTCATGATGATCATCTGTAAGTCTTTGTATTTCTGACTCTTTCTCTTGTAGCTTTTCAGTGAGCTTCCTCATGTCATCAATAAGTAGTGTTCTCTCTTATTCATCGTGTCTAGCATTATTCATAACCTCAATCATTCTTACCATCTATGTCTCTTGAATGATTTGCAGTGATTTCACTTATCCAGAAAGAGGTTGATTGGTTTCATTTAGACTTGTAATGCTTCCTTCAGATGTGTCTGATGTATTATTAGATGTAGATCCTGATGACTAAAATAGATCAGGTATCTCTTCTTCATGATAGTCTATTTCATTACAGCAAGATGCCATAATCTTTCTTTCATCCAGTAGCTATCTCATCTTGATTCTAGCTTCTTTATATTGCTCATAGAATATCTTTATCTCTAACTTCTTATTCTCAATACTCTTGTCTAGCTTATACCTTTCCACTGTATGATCTTTTCTCTTAAGTATTTAAACTTTTCAAATAAGAGATTTGGCTCTGATACCAATTGTTGGAAATAATGGAGTGGTGTGTACTGAGAGGGGAGGGTGAATCAGTACCCTTAAAATTTTTATCACTTAACCTTAATTCTTTTAGTAATCACTACATTGTATTACCAACCATTTGTGCTATTCTATCTTTGTGTGTGTAATATCAATTCATAAACTCAATTAGCATGTAAACATTCATAGAAACATTCATGAAATGTAATGACACATGACACAGTATTTGGTGATGCAGAAACCCCTGTTAGAAGGTAAAAACTGCGATGGGGATGAAACCCACAAAGCTTCACTATCTATAGAATGGAAGGGGCCGGTTAAGGCTTACAATTTTGATCACTTTTAGTGATCTACCCTGTTAGGAGTAATTTGTGGAGACTGGTTAAGGTCTACTCCATTAAGAGGTTTAGAAACACTGTTTAGTTTGCACTTGGTTAAGAGATTTACAAAGGATTGTTAATTCCACCTTTTCTCAAAATATTTCTTCTATTTTCTACACTTGTTAGAATGTAGTAAAAAATATTCATTGACTTGAGTATATGCAATCTAGAATTGCTGATTACATATCCAATAAAGTTCACATGTATAATTATCACCTATAGTGATTGATCAATACCTCTATTCTACTCGGTAGCCTTGGATCTTTTTCTTGATATCTGATTTCATCTTTGGTTGTTCTTCTGCATAAAACTCTTTCTCTAATCCATATAAGTGTCTGCGGCTTCAATCATCATCACATACATTTGTTCTAATTGATTACACATCTATTTATACAATGAGTTTTACCTAAATGAGTTTCACGCATAACAATGATAACTCTATGATCAAAGGTTTACAACTTGACCTTGATCTCCTAGTTTGCATGTTTCGAATTAGTTATACCATTTAAAACAATTTCAATTACATTTTTTGTCCCTCAAGAAATGGATTTAAAGCTAATAAAAAAGCTAAATATAAAACACAAGTGTTTTATCTGACGTGGAAGTCAAATCCACATTTATCAGGATTTATAACTGTCTCTCGATAGACTGGTGCTCGGGTTTCTCTTGTAGTATGTCAAGTTCCTTTGGTATCTATTCTATCATCTTACACTATAATATGCTTGCCAGGTTCCTCTGTTGTCTGCTCTGTCGGGTTCCTCTTGTAACATTTTCGGGTTGCACTGGTACACTATTTTGTCGGGTACCCTTGTGAACTTGTCTGTCGGGTTGCACTAAACCTATCTTTCAGTGTTGGTGTTACTGACGGTTTCAAAAATATTTTTCCTTTCATACTAATGGAAAAATATGTCTCTACCTTTTGCCTCTTTATCTCCTTAATTTGATTTTCACTCATTTGCACTCATTCGTTCAATTTTTTCTTCATATTTTACAACTCTGTGAATCATCCACTTTGTTAAGAGATTTCTCTATTACAAATATTAATAAGCAACATTAAACTTTGATCTGTAAATATAACAGTTACCTTTGCTTGTGTCAGATCCTTTATGCTCAATTGAATACTAGCATCACATGCTCCATTGATCTCTTTCTCAAACTGTAGATTCTTCAATCTCTATTTCTTTGTTATGCTCGGTAAATGTTGTTCTTCAGCTTCTTCTTCTTCTTCTCTATTCAATTCATCACCAACATACATTGTGTGTATTTCTCATCCTTTATATAGACATACTTTTTTTGGAAATAATAGAATGGTGTGTACTGAGAGGGGAGGGGTGAATCGGTACCCTTAAAACTTTTATCACTTAACCTTAATCCTTTTAGTAATCAATACATTGTATTACCAAACATTTGTGCTATTCTATATTTATGTGTGTAATATCAATTCATAAACTCAATTAGCATGTAAACATTCATAGAAATATTCATGAAATGTAATGACACATGACACAAGATTTGGTAACGCAGAAAAACCCTGTTAGAAGGTAAAAACTATGGTGTGGATGAATCCCACAAAGCTTCACTATCTATAAAATGGAAGGGGCCAGTTAAGGCTTACAATTTTGATCACTTCTGATGATCTACCCTATTAAGAGTAATTTATGGAGACTGGTTAAGGTCTACTTTGTTAAGAGCTTTAGCAACACTGTTTAGTGTGCACTCGGTTAAGAGATTTACAAAGGATTGTTAAATCTACCTTTTCTTGAAGGATTTATTCTATTTTCTACACTTTTTAGAATGTAGTCAAAAATATTCATTGACTTGAGTATATGCAATCTAGAATTTATGATTACAGATCCAATAAATTTCACATGTATAATTATCACCTATAGTGATTGATCAATACCTTTGTTCTTCTTGGTAGCCTTGGATCTTGTTCTTGATAATTGATTTCATCTTTGGCTGTTCTTTTACATAAAACTCTTTCTCTAATCCATAGAAGTGTCTGCGGCTACAATCATCATCACATACATTTGTTTTTATTTATTACACATCTATTTATACAACAAGTTTTACCTAAATGAGTTTCACGCATAACAATGATAACTCTCTGATCAAAGGTTTACAACTTGACCTTGATCTCCTAGTTTGCATATTTCTAATCTGTTAGACTGATTAAAACAATTTCAATTACATTGCTTGTCCCTCAAGAAATGGATTTAAAGCTAAGAAAAAAGATAAATATAAAACACAAATATTTTATCTGACGTGGAAGTTAGATCCACATTTCTCATTATTTATAAGTCTCTCTCGGCAGACTGGTGTTCGGGTTGCTCTTGTAGTTAGTCGAGTTCCTCTGGTATCTGTTCTGTCGGGTGGGTTCCTCTTTTGTTTGCTCTGTCGAGTTAATTTGTTGGGTTCCTCTTGTAAAATTTTTGGGTTTCACTAAACCTATCTTTCGGTGTTGGTGTTACCGCTGGATTCAAAAATATTTTTCCTTTCATACTAATGGAAAAATATGCCTTCAATCTCCCCCTTTGACATTAGTATCAAAAAATGATATGTGCAAATGCTAAAATGTGTAGTATGTACAACATGTGCTCACCTTGTCAATATGACTCCCCCTATGTATATTTCGGTATAGTATATGTATATGTATGTACACTTGCCTTTATACTATTATCCCTTTTCACCTTATCTTCCCTCTTTATCATATAATTTTCCCCATTTTCCCCCTGTACTGTATCACATCGTTTTCCCCCTTTTTTGATAGTAAGGGAAAAGGTGTAATGACTTACAACTTGTTAAAAATGTGGGAATGGGAGTTGTTCATGTCTTCCATCATCTTCTCTCATTTCTCTTGAAGGTGTTCTAGAGCCATGTGCTCCAATGTGATCCTTGCGTGCATATCATAGATGCTTTTGGTGACAGACATCTCTGGGGTGGTAATCAATTGTCTTGTTGTTGTCATATGTTGTTGTAGTTGTGTGAGATTGGGTAGCAGTAGAGCCTGTAGCTCAGTTACCTCATCTCTAAACTTTTATTCTACCTCTTGAATTTGAAGTCTCAACTTCTTTGCTTTTATTACCTTTTCATAATGCAACTTGATTGCATTGTCAGTTGTTGAGAGACCTTGAGCACTAGAAGTAAGATCTACATCTATTTTTGTAATATTTTCACTATTTTCTTTAGTGAAGTGCTCTAATGTGCTTAATTTTTGAATTAATGTGATAGCTTCCAAAATGATTGGTTCTAATGAATTTACTTGTTCAGAAAACTTTACCTTGTTCTCGGCCACTTATTGGCTGATTTTCTCTGTCAATTTATATTGATATTTTTTCTCTACTTGTTCGTCTATTGCCTTTGCTGCATCCACATTCTGTGATTGCATTGTGTTGGTAATGATGGCTAATTGATCAATAATAGATGCATTTTGATCAATGTATGTATCAGGTACTATCTGTTGAAGTATATCCCTTGTTGTTTCAAGTACCTGTGTGCCATTTTTTTCCTTTTTTAATCTTATCTTGGATAGCTTTTCTTCTACAAAGTTCTGCATAGTTTGTAAGTGCCTCTGGATCCAATGTCCTTAGATCACAGGCTGGTATCTCAATAATCTCATCCAATGTAACTAGATTCTTATTCTTATTCTTCTTTTTCATTGATAGAGTTGTGGAGGGACCTGTATGTAGTACCATAGAAAGTTCCTTTTCTTGGTCTGATGTGCTTGGTGAAGGCTTTGGAGTATGTGTACCTATATCCTACTACTCAGTGTCTACCTACTAGTTGGGAGTGGACGTCTCCACATTAACCTTAGCCTTATCTCCAATATCTCCTTTGGTATCCTTAGGAGTTGTATTACCTTATTTCTATTCTTCACCTTTATCTGTTTGTTCTCCTCCTATTTCTTTATGTTCTTCATTGGTTTCTCTTTTTCTATCTATCTTTATTCTACTCATCAGATTTGCTTTTTGGTTCCTCTTCTCCTTTATCTTTGGGTACTATTGCATCCTTGTCGGGTGATTTCTCATTTTTTGAGATAATATTGATAGCCTATATCAATAGTGGTATTTGTCCCAGTATATCTACTTGAGAAACATCTATTGTTGTGTCATATTCCTTGGTTTGGTCTGGGGCAACAATGACATCTTCATCTTTCTTTACGTCAGTTTTCTTCACAACTAAGCCTACTTTTATTCTTTCCTTGGATTCCTCGTAGGTTCCAAATCTAGGTTGTGACATGTACAATGGTTCATTTAACAAATTTTCAATAGAGTTGGTGGCTTGATCTATGTTGACCTCATAGTCAAGTGGTGCTAACCATGCTGTCCTCGGTACAACTGGTTTGATAAAAGTGTTATCAATGTCCACCATAAAGCAAATATTAGTCTCATACTTTTCTACCAATTGTTCTGGTATCCTCATTCTTTTCAAAATTCTTTCCTTAAATCCAGTAAGGTATTCATCCATAACTAATGCAAAGTTGTCACCTAATGACTTGATGAATTCACTGATTTGAATGGTCAGTGGTCGGGTGGTGTCCCAGTTGACATTACCTATAGATGAAAAGAAGTTCTGGAAATAGAAAAATGTACACATTATAAGTGATTTGAAATTACATGAATTGGACTTTGTAGACTTTATTGTCCCCATGTTTTCATCTAACTGCTTCAATAGAAGCTTAGATAGATCTAATTGTAGACCTTTCTGTACAATCTTATGGGTAGTGTCAACTGCTCCACATGCTATGTTGTTTAACCTGCTCGATTATTATATCTTGTATCCTAGTACACATGCACCAAACTTTAGTTTTGGATAGATGATGGTGTTAACCTTGAATCCTCTGTTATCCCATACTGTACCTATCATCTTCTCAATCTCAGGGCGGCAAGGATGTTTAAGTGCCTTGGCCTTGTCAGTTATAGGATAACTAGTCTTAACGTATATCACATCTCTAGTGATATTTTTTGGCTCATCCAGCCACATTTTTTGGTCATGCACTCTGCTCAAAACTATCTGAATCCACTCAGTTTTAAACTCCCTCGGTAACATTAGGGCACATGTTAGCCCTTTGACCTCAATGTGTTTATGTTCCTCCTTGATGGTTCCGCCTGTGCAAAGATTCCTGTAAGCTTGATCAACTTTAAGATCTCCTATCTCGGCAATATTGCAATGTATGTAGGCACAAACATCCTCAATTAGTAAAACATTAGGTGGAATGGTAGAGAAGGTACCAGCGTTGTCAGGTTGTGAAGCAACCTATGGACATATTTTATACTTGGGTTCTTCACAAGTGTTCTTGATCAGATTAACCTTCTTCTCTTTGTCATTCTTGATCTTGGAAACTCATGAAGTGGTTGCCATCATTTCTGAGAAATTAGGGCTTTTCCCATAAAAAAAAATAGTGAGCTTGATGATGTTACTTACTTAACCTTCTGAAAGATGTTGTGATTCCATTTGAATGCTGTGAATCAGCTGGTTAAACGCTTCTGCAATCCGATCGCTTTGTGCTTTATTTTGTTCTTCTTCTCTCTGCTTCTTTGCTCTAAATCACTGGTGAATGAAATGAAGTCTTTGTTGTCCTTTTATAGATAGTTCCCTAAGTAGTTTAATTAATGCTCTACCCACTTGCTAGGTGTTGAAGATGGAGTCATTCAGGTGACATGCCAACTTTATTTTTTTTTTAAATGCGATGCTCGGGGCATGTGTCAACTCATTTAACTTTTCACATGTTCACCGATGGATCTCAGTATATGGTGAAGACAAAAATGCATTTTACATGGTTATTGATGAGTCTAGGGTTACATTGATTAGCTTGGTTTTCACATGTACACCGACGATTATCAGTAAGCATTGACAACTTAGCTTTTGTATGTACACCGTTGCTTTTTGGTTTGCCTTAATCGACGAGTTTGTATTCACAGAATCATAACAAGTAATACCATAGTGCATCTTTAATCATGCCAGTTTAGCATTTTAAACTATGTATAATGGAACTGATGTAAAGTATAACTTAGTATAGTGCAATTCCATACTTACTTGTTCATCTTAGGTGGGGGTGGTGATGTCACCAGATCCATTGGATAAGGTGTCACTAATTGCATTGCTTGGTCCAACATTATCAGTGTTTGCAACTTTCCTCCACATTTTTTTTCTCATCTTCCTGATGTCTTCAATGGTATTTCCATTGGCAAAGGTGCTTGTCTCTGTCACTCAATCTCTGCAGTCCTTGCTTAGATGACCGACCGTATGACAGTGTAAGAATGCCATTCTAGGGTTAGTCCAACTCCTAGACTTTCTCATCTATTTTCTCATGCAATTTGTAGCTATGTGTCCATATCTAACACATGATGTGTAGTTTTTCTATATATTGTAATCCCAAACATATGAGTTACCGATTCTTTTCGGTTGATAACCAGTTTCATTTTCTTTAGGCTTCCATGCTTGCCTTTTCTTCTTCTCACATTCAAGAGATGTGTGCCCATGCATTTTGCAAGTAGGAAAATATTTTTCCATGTAGGTTTCCTTCTTTGGTTTACATTCATATGCTTTATTTCTTTTCTTCTTATAGTTATAACAATTTCCTATGAATGAAGATGTGGACTTAGGAATACCAATTTTGCTTCTACAAATATTTGATTTGTGGCCTAGTTTTCCACAGTGATTGCATGACTACTTTCTTGGTCTTGGATTTATGTAGACATTCTTTGGATCAGCTTGGTATGGTGATTCTCCATTCTAGGTATACCCTAATCCGGTATTGTTGTTGACTCTTCTTTGTCCATCTAGAAAATCATCCATCCTTTTGGTGGTTTCTTCAGCTCTCTTGATAATGTCATTGCGCTGTTTCTGAATTCTTACTTCATGCTTCAGTCTTTCATTTTCTTCTCTTATCTCACCAATAGCTTCCAACTTTCCATTCAGTTCTATGTTCATTCGGTTTGCCTCCTAACTCATAAGAATAATCTGATTGGTGATCTCATGATGATCTTTCATAAGCCTTTGTATTTCTGACTCTTTCTCTTGTAGCTTTTCAGTGATCTTCCTCATGTCATCAATAACTAGTGTTCTCTCTTATTCATTGTGTCTAGAATTATTGATAACCTCAATCATTCTTACCATCTATGTCTCTTGAATGATTTGCAGTGATTTAACTTGTACAGAAAGAGGTTGATTGGTTTCATTTAGACTTGTAATGCTTCCTTCAGATGTGTCTGATATATTGTTAGATGTAGATCCTAATGACTAAAATAGATCAGGTATCTCTTCTTCATGATATTCTATTTCATTATAGCGAGATGCCATAATCTTTCTTTCATCTAGTAGCTATTTCATCTTGATTATAGCTTCTTTATATTGCTCATAGAATATCTTTATCTCTAACTTCTTATTCTCAATACTCTTGTCTAGCTTATACCTTTCCACTATATGATCTTTTCTCTTAAGTCTTTAAACGTTTCAAATAAGAGATTTGGCTCTGATACCAATTGTTGGAAATAATGGAGTGGTGTGTACTAAGAGGGGAGGGGTGAATCAGTACCCTTAAATTTTTTATCACTTAACCTTAATCCTTTTAGTAATCAATACATTTTTTTACCAACCATTTGTGCTATTCTATCTTTGTGTGTGTAATATCAATTCATAAACTCAATTAGCATGTATAAATTCATAGAAACATTCATGAAATGTAATGACACATGACACAATATTTGGTAACGCAGAAAACTCCTGTTAGAAGGTAAAAACTACGATGGGGATGAAACCCACAAAGCTTCACTTTCTACATAATAGAAGGGACTGATTAAGGCTTACAATTTTGATCACTTCTGGTGATCTACCCATGTGTGAGATTTTTGTACCTATTTAAGAAAGACACAACACTTCAATAGATCATTGCATTAGCTAAAAATGGGTTAGATGAGCATATAAAACCAACTAATATCGACCTATTGCTTTCTAACTAAGAGGAGTGTGATTAATAACATAATAGCCCTCAGATTATGCTACTATCACTGACATATATGACTTAGCATGAAAGATTTGAATTAAAACAAGCTATTTAATAATTAAGCAACACATTCTAGCTCTAAAAATGGACATTATAACAATACATGGTAATGAAACTATGAGATGAAAATGAAGCTATCTAAATCTTAACAGCATAACAATGTATTTTCAATATGAGATGAAGGCTTATTTCTCTCAAAAATGCCTCCTATTTATAGAAGAATGAGGAGAGAGAGGGGGACAAGGTGCATTAATGAGCTGAAGAAATCATTAATGGTGGTGAAAGAGAAATAAATTCC
Organism: Thuja plicata; assembly: GCA_018584345.1. Lineage (NCBI taxonomy): Eukaryota > Viridiplantae > Streptophyta > Pinopsida > Cupressales > Cupressaceae > Thuja > Thuja plicata. Next base: position 14,659,581 of record MU224951.1, on the reverse strand, counting down.
TTGGGAATTCAATAGGCATGGGGGAGATATGGGCTTAAGGAATCTTCATTAATGAGGCATTAATGAGAGCCTTAAAGAAGCATGGGAAGGGTGTAAGAGGGTGGCTTGAGAAAGTGGACTTGGGGGAAGGAATCTTGAGATTCCTTGACTTTCTCAAGTGGGTGGAGTTGT
>MU224951.1:14642838-14659360 GCA_018584345.1 Thuja plicata | reverse complement strand
CTTAATGGAATGTGACAACATTAGGAGGTGGGTTAGGATGGATTTAGGATTAGAATTAGATTAGCATGGGGTGAATGGGTTGGGATAGGTTAGAACCCAGGGTAGAAGTGGTTGAGATAGGTTAGGTCAGGGTTTAGGGGAATATAAATGAAATGAATTAAACTTATTTAATTCATTCAAAAATAGGATAGGTCAGGGTTTAGGGGAATATAAATGAAATGAATTAAACTTATTTAATTCATTCAAAAATAGGATATTAATTATTTAAACAATTAATTACTTTTTAATAACTAATAGGACTATAGCTAATTAAATTAATTTAATTCAGGCTAGGGGAATGGGTTATTTGCAAGTGAACAATTGATTTAGGGGTTTATATAATTCCTTTATAATTAAATACTATAGTCATTTTTGAATTTGATTTGATTTAATTGGTTTAAATTGATTTGAATTGTATGGCTATAATAATTAATATAATTCAGTGATAAAAATACCTAGGACATTAAATTTGATTAAAAATGAATTATGCCAAAGTAACATTGTCATGACATAATTAGGGGTATGGTCACACTTAGGGAAAATGGGGTCTATAGTTGGAACAGACCAAATCCATGTGGTTACATTTGCCCCTCTTTGAATAGATGTGCGAGCACCGCATTGATTCAAAGAAAGTTTTTTGATTTTTGACTTCAGAAAGATTGAGAATTTCATTCTTGGTTGTCGAATGAAATGTTGATGAGATCAGTCTCACACTTGTTTGAACTAAACTGATAGAATTGACTTTGTACTTGGTTGTCATACGAAGGTTAATAAAAGATCTTAAAGATACCAATTTTGAACTTGGTTATCGTCCAAAGATTGATAATACTGATTCCAAACTTGGTTGTCATTTGAAAGTTAGTATGAAGCTGCCAGGAGCTTAGTAAGAATCTTTTAAAATGAGGAAACACAAGATATCCAGCTTATGAGAACCAAAGCTTTCTATCCAATAGTTCCGACTTAGTCAAGGAAACTATCATGCCCCTAGTTTGTTTGATAACGAAGTCATTTTAATACTGTTTCAAGCCAAAATTTAATTGATGATAATGTGATCATGCCCCCTTGAGAAAGAATAAATTCCCTTTGATTGAAAGAACATTTCACTTGTAGGAAGCAGTTTGGGAAAGAAAGAATAGAGTAGAAGAAGTGAAAAAGAGAGGGTTTTTAAGAATAAACACATGATAACCAAGTTAATTACGTGAAAATGTGACTGGTGAGACTTGATAAAATGATGGTAGACCAAGATTTATGATAAAATGTGCATTTTGACAGATTCTTGGAACAAATGATGCAAATCTGTATTTTTTGAAACTGTCACAAAAATGGTACTGTGCTGCATAAAACACCTTAGGCACCTTCAATTTGGTTCCCGATTGATCAAAAGGAGAACATAAATGGAGTTTTAGTTGCCTGGGAGAAGTTTTGGAACTCCTAAATAGCTCAAAAGACCAATATAAGCCTCAAAAATTACCATTTTACTATTCATTTTCACTTTTACCCATAGTAATTCTAAGAGCTCTGCAGAGAAGATGGTGGTCCCCATGAGGATTAATCATTTTGAGATGAGACATCGACATTAGCACCCGACCGAGTACCCACCTCCAGTAAGTTCTCGTAAAACTACCTCATGAATTTTGCAAATTTGAATTTCATGCATTTTTGTAGCTTGTACAACCCTTTTAATTTTGGGTCGCATCTGGGATTCCAAAACGCACCCTGTCAAACCCGCGTCGCATCCGGTATTTCAAGGATCATGTCCTATTCTTCCAATTTTTGGCATCACATCCAGGATACTCTGGATCGCATCTAGTTTCTCTGTTTTAGGCTTAATTTTGTGTCAAAATTTTAGTTTGGTCGCACCCTGCCGATTTAGGATCATACCCCGCATTCTGAATTGCATCCTAATTTTCTGGGATCACATCTAGTATGCTCAATCACATCCTATGTTTCTAGGATCACATCTGGTAAAAGAGATCGCATCTTGATTTCTAGAATCGCATCTCATTTTGGATTTAGAAATTTAGTCTTTCTAAATTGTGTGTCAGCTGCGGATCCGTAATCACTTAGCTGATTCATATTTTTGTGCTTGTAGCTTAGATAGAGTATCAAGTTATCTTATTTTTGTTAAAACATGTTGATTTTGAGGTAGTTTTCTTTTGAGGCACATATCCAGGACATGTGCTCACTTTGTCTGGAGTTATTATCAGCTGATGAGCATTTGACACTAGTTCATTGCAAATTATGGTCTTTGATAGGTTTACCTGAGATAGGGGTAAATCAAGGGTTGGTGACTACTCTTGCCGATAGATGGCACTCAGAGCACAAAACCTTCCATCTCCCGACTGGGGAGACTACAGTTACTCTTGAGGATGTATGGAAAATACTGCGTGTTCTGATTATTGGTCATGAGGTGTGCTTCGAGGTGACATTTGCCATGGCGATTGGAGCAGCTCATCGATATTTTTAGGATGACACCATTGATCATAGATACCTTTCATGGGACTATATGGTCGATCATTATGATCAATTATCTATGTACTTAGTAGGTTTGATAGGTGGCATCTTGATGCCCGACAAAGGTCAGCATGGATTTTTGGTTGGATGGGTGGACATGCTAGAGAAGATGGTCATCCATAGACGAAGGTTTGCATGGGGTAGTTGCATCTTAGCCCATGTGTACCAAGAGTTGCACGAGATCATATATCATTATACTTGGAGCATGAGTGTATGCATATTGATTCTTTAGATTTGGGCCTGGGAGCACATCCCTATTACACGGCCGATAGTAGATAGACAACGGGCCCCAGAGCAGGCTTATGTATATATGTATGCAGGTCATATTCAGCAGGCCCATCTGGGAAAGGTAGAGTATTGGAGATGACTCTTTGATGACATGACTAAGGTCATCTGGTGACCATATTTAGATTGTGAGGAGTGGACCTCAGATGCTCGTCAAGTGCCATATTTATTCCAGAGCAGGTATCTTATTAGACGAACCAGATATGTTTTAGAGTGGTTTGTGGTTTCCCAAGTTTTGAGACAGTATGACTGACTACAGGGCATGACTCAGGATATTACTATATATGCCCAGATCCAAGATGAGGTACCATTGTGGGGTTCTTAGTTGATTTATGAGACTGCCCATCAGGATATTCATGACATGGTTGGAGTAGACTGGGATCTTCGCCTGGATGTTACAGATGCAGGATGCTCAGATGGCTACACAATAGAGATGCTTCAACATCCATTTCCTCATTTTAGTATACCAGAGGAGGTCATTCCTCACATAGAGGAGCCACTATATTATGATCCTAATGATCATCTTGCCAGAGGGAGAGGAGGAGCGCAAAGATGAAGATATGGGCGGTGGCCGACATGGGAGAGATATAAGCATGGGGGAGATATGGGCAGTGGCCGACATGGAGGGAGAGATGGTGGTAAAGATTGAGGTAGGGATGGGAGACATCCTTCTCCAGACGAGGGGGACAATATTGGAGATGAAAGGGGTGGTGGCGCAATGGGTGGCCATGCAGATGTTGTCGCTAGTAGTGGAGAGGGTCGGCACACCCAATTTAGATTAGTGGCTCCCTAGTTAGATCTAGGTCCATTATTGATAGGAGAGAAGCAAAGGCAGAGGTAGTAGTAGAGACAGCCAGACAGAGGACAAGATAGATCACAGGATAGGCCATCAAGACAGGATTCATGGAGGGAATATGGAAGAGATGGTGACACTCTTTCATAGTGTGAGTAGGAGAGAGAGTAGTTGAGGGCACAGATCATAGCTCTAGAGGCGAGAGCCACAATAGAAGAGTCTAGACTTTCCATATCAGATGCCTTGCTTGCAGATAGGGATAGGTAGATGGAGAGGATTCAAGTGTAGAGAGACATATAGGCCCGCATAGCCACACATCAAGGACAGAGGGCCACATACTACTATGATCTTTATCACGCAGCAGTGCTGGAGGGGCAGAGAGCAGTGTCATTTTCACGGTTGGCCCAACAGTCAGAGGGGGCCATGCCTCCTCCAACTCCATTTGTACCTCCTCCTTCTCCTCCAGATCAGTGAGAGGGGGGAAGCTAGAGATGAGATAGTTTGTCTCATTTTGTATATCTGAGTTTATATTGTATATTTGGATCCTGCTGAGATCCTGTTTTTGTACATGACACATACACACACACATATATATCTGATTCATTTTGGCTCCTTGATATACTAATACTCTTCATGCCATATTTTTCTTGATTTGTAGCATGTTCAGACATACATATATGTAGCTTCTGATCTTGATATGTCTTATGATTGTCTCTTTGCTTTGATAGAGTTATTTGTACATGTGATGATATCTTGGTCTCTTGACGAGTTAGATTTTAGATGATGACATTATTATGTGTTGAGTTATCACTGATATAAATATGTTTCAAATGATATTGTGTGAATATGCAAATGCATGTTTTTGAGTTTTTTATATGCAATGTAGAATGTATGGATGCACTTTAGGATGTAAAAGTGAAAATACAATACATGGATACTTTGTTTTTGTATTTTCCTGTTGATTCTTTTTATGAATGCAAAATGTATGCTATGGATGTGCAATGATATATATATATATATATATATATATATATATCAGTAATATGGATGGATGTAATTAATTTGGTTTTTAGAAGAAGAAATATAGAAATCACTTTTGAGCACAAATTCCCAAATGTTTTTATTTTCGTCAAAATGCATCATACAACCTTTAAATGCAGCTATATGCAGACTCTTAGGACTTGTCACTGATTAGAAAATATTGTAACATTTTTATCATCATTGGGTGCTTTTATGAATGGATACTGCCTGATAGTACAACCATCACTAATACCCACTGATATTATGAAAGTATGAATACTATATTTATTGAAATGTCAGAAATAGACTTAGGCATCAAGGCATAGAAGCCAGGATAACAAAATAGTCACCTTCCTTTTATTGTATCAGAATCTGTTTAAGGTAAGATATTTAACCCGCAATGACCTTGAAAATTCATATCCTTGGGTACACTATGCTTCATATACCTTAGTGAGAATCTGAATCAGAAAATAGACAAGGAAATTGTTCCAACCTCACTGTAGTTTACACACATAACAAAGATCGAGATATATGCGGCTATCCACCCATAATGGTAGCTCTTACCATAAACATCCAAGTTAGGTGAAATTTATAGGATTAACTCTTTGTATTTGCACAGATGTCATGGAGTAACTCAGAAGGTATAACAACATCAATTTGAGAATCAATAAAAATTCATAACTTCATAGACACCCCTAGTTAAACATCATTAGGACATAAAAGAGTTATGATCAATCCAAGACCAAACTGTGTTTAAGTAATACTATTGATTCATTTTTCAAGCATAGTATAGATTCATCAATCAAAAAGTTTAGAATTTTAGCAAATATGGCATCCATTTGCCTTAATGCAATCTTGTTGTTGTTTGGAATCCAATGTAGGTCTTAGGAACACCGTTCATGTTTGTGCAATTTTTGTGTCATCCTATTCATGAATGTGATAGTGGTAGTGAAAGTATCAAAAAGCATCGTATCACAAGACAAACCATCCTACGAAGACTTAGTAGATGCAACCTATCAGACTGGAAAAGATGCCCCCAGTGAAGAATGACTTGTTCCCTAGAACCAAAAAGATAGACAAATCCCAAGCCAGGATAAGATACTCGTAAGGAAACAAAGTCAGCATTTTAGCCTAGGTGAAATTGTGAAGGCCTAGTATCAATGATGCTTTGATAGATGGAGTGCAGAACACAAGTGATGCCTGATTGCTAGGTTTTCACTACTTGGCAAGATCATTTCTTTCTTTTTGCTACCAAGATGCCTATTTTACCAGGTGCTCATCAAGGCACTTTTCTCTTTTTCGATTTTTTTTTTCTATTTTTGCTTTTTTGAATATTTTTGCAGTTTCAAGGTACCTATTTACCAGGTTTTCACCAAGGATACCCTTTCTTCAAGACTTTTTCCATTGTTTTTGGATTTCTTCAGGATCAATTTTCTAAATTTTTTTTGTTGTACAGGCTCTGCTAGCCGAACATCAAGCGTAGAACCACTTCATATGTAGAGTATTGATAGGATCTGGAAGAACGTCTCCCTCAGGTGTAGCTAGTTGATAAGTTCTAGTCCCAAAAGTAGCAGTGATAACATAAGGTCCCAACCAGTTAGGTTCAAACTTTCCTTTCTGTTCTTTGTTGGGCTATTTCTTAGGATTCTCTTTTAGGATGAGATCCCCCACTTCAAATTTTCATGGTTTAACCTTTTTGTTGTACCCTTTGGACATGCGTGCTTGGTATACCTTCAGATGGTCAAACACCTATTGTCTGCGCTCATCTAGTAGGTCCAAAGAATTCACCCTATCAATGTGGTACTACTCATCAGTAACGAGACCTTGTAAAGGTATCCACAAAGATGGGATTTCAACCTCAATAGGTAGTACTACCTCAGCACCATAGACTAGGGAAAATGGCATGGCTCCAGTAGGCGTTGTGATGCTTGTTCTATAGGCCCATAGTGCTGGATTTAGTTGTAGATGCCAGTCTTTTCCAGACTTACTCACAATTCTGTGTAGGATTTTCAGAATATTTTTATTGGATGCCTCAACTTGTCCATTACCTTGAGGGTAATAGATTGAGGAACAATGTTGAGTGATATGGAACTGCTCACAATGGTCATCAATGTCTTGATTTTTAAATTGGCCCCCATTGTCTGTTACAATTGAAGAGGGTATCCCATATCTACAAATAATGTAGTTCAAAATGAACATAGCCACATGTTTGCCAGTGGCTTTGATTAGCAGCACAACCTCAACTCACTTTGTGAAATACTCAGTGGCCGTAATGATGAATTTGTGTCCATTTGAAGAATTGGGATATATTTGCCCAACCATGTCAAAGGCCCATTGCTGAAATGGCCAATGTGTTATGAAAGGTATAAGTTCTCTAGCAGGAGCATGGATGAGATTTCCATGTGTCTAGCCTTTATGACATGTTTTTGAGAGTTGAATAACATCTTTTTCCATCGTAGGCTAGTAATAGCCTACTCTGAGTAGTTTCTTAGCCAATGAAAAATCATTTGAGTGTGATCCACATACATCCTCATGGACTTCCTTTAGTGCGAGATCAGACTCTTCGAGTTCTAAACACCTAAGAAGTGTACTGTTAAGACCTCATCGATATAAGTTATTAGTTATGAGGACATAATGCGATGCTGTCCTAATCAGGGCTCTCTTCTCATTTCTGGATAGATTAACAGGAATGGTTTGGTCAGTTAGGTAGGAAATGATCTTCGTATACTGAGATTGGTCTGGGGTAGTCAAAGCACAAATTACTTGGTATTTAGGGGTATCAAAGGTAGGATAGGATAGTTCTTCCACCAAGAAGTCATAGTGGAATTCATGTTCTTCTAGTTTTAACATGGACGCCAATGTGGCCATGGCATCTGCAAACTTATTTTCTATTCTGGGTACTTGCTGGAATGTGATGAAGACAAAGTATTTCTTTACGTCATCAACCAGTTTCTTGTACGGTGTCAATTTTTCATCTTTCATTTGATACTTTCCATTGACCTAATTAATAATTAGTTGGGAGTCACCATATACGTGTAACTCGACAATCTTCCACTCCATAGCTAGCTTAAGACTGTTTACCAATGCTTCATATTCTAAAATATTATTGGTGCATGGAAACATCAATTTGTAAGATTTCAGAATCTTGTAACCTTGAGGAGTTATGAATAGGACCCCTGCTCTAGAGCCTTGTTGAGTGAATGAATCATCAAAGTACATCTTCCATGGATACTTAGTTAGATGCATGATGGTTTCATTAGGGAATTCAATCTTTAAAGGTTCATCATCCTGGAGTGGTGAATCAACCAATTGATCTGCAAGGACCTGCCCTTTAATAGCTCTCCTTTCTACATATTCAATGTCAAACTCACTCAGAATCAAGACCCATTTTTCCAAATGTCCTGTTAATGCTATTCTTCTTAGGAGATATTTTAAAGGATCGATCTTAGCAATGAGCCTTACTATATGTGACAACATGTAGTATCTCAATTTTTGTGACATGAAGATGACTGCTATGCATGCCTTCTCAATAATGTTGTAATTGAGCTCATAGGTGACTAATGTTCTACTAATATAGTAGATAGCTCTTTCCTTTTTTGTTTCATCCTCTTGTGCTAGCAATACTCCAAGTGATGTAGCTGTAGCTAAAATGTACAGGAGTAGTGGCTTCCCATGAATAGGCGCCATAAGAATAGGAGGAGTAGCCCGGTATCCTTTCAATTCTCTGAAGTTGGCTTCATAGTGTTCATCCCATTTGAAGGTGACCCCTTTATGTAGTAGTTTGGTAAAGGGTTGTGCCCTATCTGCAATTTGGGACATGAATATCCTGATTGACTAGAGTCTCCCTTGTAGTGTCCTCATTCGACTGATGTTGCGTGGAGGAGCCATCTCTAGAATAGCTTTCACCTTTGTAGGATCTACCTCAATTACCTTTGCTGAGACAATGAACCCTAGGAGCTTCCCTGATTGGACCCCAAAGGCACACTTCTTTGGGTTGAGCCTGAGTTGGAACTCCTCCATATGACCCAATATCTTTCTTAAGTCATCAATATGAGTACCTCTTTCTTTGGATTTAGCCAATGTGTCATCTACGTAATCTTCCATGTTTTTGTGTAGCATGTCATGGAATATAGTAGTCATCACTCATTGATATGTTGCACCTGCATTCTTTAACCCAAATGGCATGACGGTCCAGCAAAAGGTGCCCCATGCACATGTGAATGCAGTTTTCTCTTGATCCTCGGGAGCAATTTTGATTTAATTATAGCCCGAGAATCCATCCATTAATGAATACATCTGGAAGCCTCTTGTGAGGTCTATGATCATGTCAATGTTAGGTAGTGGGAAGTCATCTTTCAGACATGCTTTGTTTAACTCTCTGAAGTCCATACAGATCCTGATAGATTTATCAGATTTAGACACGGGGACCACATTAGAGATCCATCCTACGTAGGCAATGACTCTGATAAATCTGGATGTCAATAATTTCTCTAGCTTCATTTTTACCAGTAATACAACATGAGGATGCATCTTTCTAAGTTTTTGTTTCACAGGCTTGATCCCGGTAGCTATAGATAAGTGGTGCATGATTAGATTAGGATCTAGTCCAGGCATATCTGTACAAGACCATGCAAAGTTGATCTTTTTTTCCCTTAGGAACTCTGTAAACTGTGTCTTCTCTTCTTCTGACAAAGATTTTGCATGGTGGACTATTTGAGTATTTTCAATAGTGCCCAAATTTACTGGTTGTGTTGGTTCAATCATAACTGAAGACCTTTCCTGAAAGTGCTTGGGGAGGATATCAAGAATCCCATCTTTTGGCACCTCTAAGAGGTTTTCACCATTAGATGCATCTTTCCTCTTTACTATTTTAGGATCTGATACTGCCACAAAGTGGTTTTCACCATCAGTCCTCTTTTTCTTTTTTCTTTTTTAGTTTTTGACTGAGAAACCTGATATCCTCTTGTAACATGTTCACGCTCCTTGCATGGGTGGAAGAAGGGTAAGGTTCACAAGAATTGAGATAGCAAGCTAGGGTATAGTCATTGGAAAAGTCAAGGATAGGCATAGGATATGTGATAGTCCAATCAATGAGGTCTGGGTGTATCAAAGACAATGAATCAGACTCTGGGAAGGACAACATCATGTTAGCATCAAGACCATTAATCGACAGGACATGTTACTTTAAGTTAATTTATTCAATTTTTAGATCAACAAGAGTTAGATCGTCATAAAAAGGGTCATTTTTAGTCATATGTGGATCAAACTCTAGTTACTCGTCAGTAGAAATATTATCTTCATCTCTCTATAAAAGGAGGCTTCTTGCTTGTAGCCTCTGGAATTCTTCTAGACTTATGAGGACACCAGTCTCTTCATCAATGATTGGGGGAAGGAACTCTTCTTCTGCTTCAGGATTATCAGTGTCATTGGGAGTAGTGTTAGACTATTCATGAGGAGCTGAGGGAGTTGAAAACATGTGAATTGTATCTATTCCAATATCTTTAGTGGTGATAGATAGCTCATCCCATTCATAATCATGAGAGTCAGTGACTTCATCATCAAATTTGTTTAAGTATTCAGTAATGGTTATTTGATGTACCCAGTTAGCTACCTGTGGATCAAAGTGTGGTAGATCAAGGACATGTGAAACCATGACCAATTTTCCCTAGTTAGGATGTAAATCCTATTGTCGAGGTGTGCTTTCTGTAGTTTTTGCTATCAAGGGAATTTCTGAATTACTTGTTGTTGAGTGTCCTATCTCTTGAATGGGAGGTTGTGCTAACAAAGGGGTGTGAAGATCTTGTGGTATCTCAAAGCTAGGTACATAGCATTCTCCTTGATAGTTGGGATTCTCTATGCCAACATATAATAACCTTTCATAGGACCACTGATCTAGTTCATTTGTTTCATCACTCCCTTTTTCTGAGGTTGGACTGTCTTTTGAAGCAGGTTTATCAATTTTAGTATTAAAACCCATACTTGTTTTGTCTCTAGTATTCTGGAACTCCATGGGTATAGGCTCAATAAGCCCTCATCCTATGTCATTTAGAGGCCCCTTTCCTTTTTATCCCATCTGTTTGAGGAAATCATATCCCTTTCCATACTATTTGTGGGATATTTCTACATGTTTGACATCAACTTCCACCAGTTCTCCTTTGTAAAGCCAGTCCAAGATTGCCTGTTCTTCTGTGTTATCTAAAGAATATGTGGATGCCTTTACCATGCCAGTTGCTTTTTGTACTTCTGGCTCCTTGGATGTAGTAAGTGTGAATGTCAAGGAAGGTTTTCCGTAGGATCTTGGTGATACCGAAAGTTTTGTCAGTGATGGAGTCAGGTCTAGCTTGTATTCTCCCATACCTGTTTCTTCAAGTTTTAAGGTTTTGCCAAAACTCTTCATAACCATGTCTTTGGTAGTTTCAAGAGCAATCACATCCATAGCCTCCTTGTTATGTGGGATCATACTACCTGCTCTGATATTATTACAAGTATAGTTATCATCTGCAGGAATCATCACTTCCACCTCATTATGTGGGAACTTTATACACTGGTGGAAAGTGGATGGCACAACTTGCATTTTGTGAATCCATGGTCTTCCCAACAGTATATTGTAGGCCAAGGGTAGATCTAGAACTTGACATATGACATTCCTTTCAATTGGTCTGACTCTGATAGGTAGAACAATAAGACCTTTAGAGGATATTTCTTCCTCATCATAAGCTTTGATGGTTATCTTTCTTCTAGAGTCAGTGGTATGTTCTGAAAGACCCAGTTTCTTGATCAGATTAAGTGTACAAATATTCAATCTTGTGCCTCCATCTATAAACACACGTCTAACATGGGATTTATGAATAAGGACTTTGATATGGAGGGGTTGATTATGTGGATGTGTCAATGACTTATCATCCTCTTCAGAAAAGGAGAGGTAATGTGGCGCTGAGATGTGATTGACCATCGCTTGGAATTTGTCTATATCAATATCCTTTGGGACATTAGCAACATGTAGAGCTTGTTCTAGGATTTCCCTATGTACTGTGGATATCTTGAGCAACTCAAAAATGGAAATTTTGGCAGAGGTTCATTGCAATTGGTCTACCAAGTCATACTTTGCTCCAGGAATAGTAACTACATGCTTTTCTATTGGTTTATGAATAGTAATAATAGGAACCTTGGACGTTGATGATGGTTTTGGGGGTCCTTTGATCATGACCTACGCTTGACTCCATGTTACGACATTTGAGTGGAATGAAACACCTTTGATTGTGACCACATTAATTGATTCATTCTTAATGTCTAGCATATTGATCACATTGTCATTATTGGAATAGGTGTAGTTCACTTCATTACTCTTCCCTTTAGATGTTTCTCCTTTGTCATAATTAGGAAATGGTTTATTGAATGCTGTATGATCCTCATTGGTAGTGTGTCCATCCACTTTGATCTTACCGCCTTCAATGAGGTCTTGAATGACATGTTTAAGTTTAAGGCAATTATTAGTCTTGTGTCCTTTATTCTCATGAAAGACACAGTAGGAATTATCATCCCACCACCTTGGTTTAACTGCTAGTTCCCATGGTTTGGAATCTGGGATTGTGAGAAATTTGTTGTCTAGAAGTGTCTTCAAAATGTTCTCAAGAGGCTCTCCCAAAGGAGTAAATGTTCTTTGAGGTTTTGAAGTCCATGTCTGACCCTTGCTATTATCAGTGTTTTCTTTTGGTATGGGAGTTGTTACCTTGGTGTCTTTTCTTGCCTGCATGCTATTAGTCAGATTGAACACCTCAGGTTTAGGGTTAATGTTAGAGGTGTCAACTACTCCTTCATTGACAAAATTCTTGTTTTGCTTCCACCATTTAGGCTTGGAGTTAAAGTTGTTGGTTTTGTTTTCATTTTGAATGGTGATCTCCCCCCTTTTGACCATGAATTCCTCGATACAGAGGGCATTCTTAATCATTTTGTTGAAGCTCGGTGAGTTTTGCATTTGTAATGCGTACTTCAATTTAGGCACCAGGTTATTAACACAAATTTCCATCTTCTCTGATTTGGGAATGGCCCGTGAATATCGTGCAAAGATCTTCCTCCATCTTTGTAGGAAGTGTGTAAATGATTTACCAGTCTTCTATTTAGTATTACACAGATCCATCATGGTCACGTCATGCTTTATGTTATAGAAGTAATGCTAGATAAAGTGTTGAATTATCTCCTCAAATGTTTTGACCTTAGGGTTCATCTTTGAGAATCACTCCATGGCATTACCTCCCAGACTTCCCAGAAATGGTCGCATGAGGTATGTAGGTTTGTGCATGTATTCTATGCTCAAAGCACAAAATTCTCTTACATGATTGTGTGGGTCAGTTTCTCCTATGTACTTGTCATATTTTGGTCTTTCCATATTAGGAGGAAATGGGATCATAATAATACTCTTATCAAAGGGAAAGGGACAAATGGAGCCCAAAGAGTATGATGATTTTGGTTTAGCCTTCTCTTTTTTGAGATTTGTAAGCTCTGTTTGCATCAATGTTAGCTATTTCACAAGAATAGATATAGGAGTTGGTACCTCCTTTTCTTTGAGTTGTTCCACATCGTAATCCTTAGGTAATTTGACACCCATGGATGCTAGCTGGAGGAAGTATTTCTCTTTATCCTCGTCAATCATCTTTTCTATTATTTTATGGAATCTCTTGCTCTGTTTGAGTTTTTCATATTCTTCTTCAGTGATTTTGTTCTCACTGCCAGACTCAAATAAACGACGGTCGAATGTGGGTTCTTCTTCCTCATTAGTATCTTTGAGCTTTTGGTGTTTTCCATTGTTATATTCCTCAAAAGCCTCACTCCACCTGCGAATGTCACTATCCATTTGTGGAGAGTCTAGATCCAGTAGGGAACTATGAGATGTTTCCCCTTGAAAGTGTGGTGTTTTAGGAGGCACTTTCGATCCTTTAGACGTGTACTTTTTGCATCTTGTGTTAACCATGAAGTTGTGTCTCAAATTTCATCGATGTTTCCCAAGGGTGTCAGGTAGTATCTTGAATCATTCAAGTGAGTGCGTCTAGGTGGAAGTATCATTTGAGTCTTGGTGGAAGTAAATGATTCCAGCGTTAAAGGGTCAAAATGCCCTGATTGTGAGTTGGGAACCAAGTGTTTGTAAGAAGCGGATAGACCACACGTATTGAGACAAATTATGAGAAACTAATAGGACATGCAAGGTGGATGTCTGAAAAAGTGTTTTGAAATAACGATAGGGAAACCATAAAAGACAATAGGGACAGACTAAAGAGCCAAAAGGGGATCCAAATCAACTGAGACTTTCTGAGAAGCTATTTGAAAATTCCCACTATCCTAGATGCGAGCTCCCAGATGCAATCCTAGAAATATTGGATGCGAGCCACTGATGACCCTAGATGCGAGCTTATGTACTAGATGTGACTATGTGCTAACTAGATGCGATCTAGAATACCAAATGCGAGCCTAAATACTACAAGCAATTTGGGAAATCCAAGATGTGATTTTATGATGTCTTTATCAGTTTTAATCAGTTTTCAAAAGTTTATTTTGGAAGTGCATGAATCTCGTCTGACTTCCAGTTTTGTTTCTGAGACCCGTTGGTGAGTGAAAAATGCATGTGTTGATCCAAGATTGAATGTTGTTATTTGTTTGAAGGTGTTATATTTTTAATGATTTTTCAAACACGTCAAACAAATTTGCATTGTTAGGAGGGTGAAATAGACACATATCTTTTCCCTATTTTCTAGGTGGAGGATGAAAATCTTTGCTCATTGACTTAGGCACACACTCAAATGCTAATCAGAATACAGCCATCACCAAGCATACAATGGCTCTAGTCATGATGCTATATTAGCCAAATCCAAACGCAAGTGAGGGCATGATATGATGAGTGTATTGGGACAATTAATTTTTGCCTTGCACAAATATTATCAGCATTTTGGGGGTGAATCAATAATTCTTTCATTTGAAAGTGTTGTCTATTATTGGGCAATCCATTCGAAACTGTCCCCCATAGAATTGCACAAGGAAAAATTGATGCGTATAGCCCTATGAGTACCTGAATATGTGTAGTCTCGCAAGCAAGATTCAAGCACCTTAACTCTGCACATACCCAAGCATGTTCAAGGAATGATGTCAAAATTCCATGAACAAAACCAACTCCATCTTGTGAGGCTTTAGCCTACGAGGAAGAAACTACTTATAGTGAGTTGGAAGGGTTGGCATAAAATATGTCCTCACTTGGGTCATTCCTGGGATATTTTTTCCTCAACCAGATGGCCCTCTACTATTAAATATGTGTACAAAGGATTGGCGAGCATAGGATGTCTAGATTTTTGATTCTTCTGAGGAAGAAGAGCATACTCTCCTAATCCATGCCGTTTTCTCCTAAAATAGATTCAAACAAAAATTCATTCCCTCAAGCAATGTTGTGCTTGATTTAAAGTGTTCCTATTTTAATGAAAACAAGATGCTTGAAAATAGATTTGTCTTGTTCATTTAACCGCAATTTTTAATTAGTAGCTTGTTCAATTTCTGATCTAAAATTAGACAATGAAACTTGTTCAATTTGCCAACAATATTAAGTGCTTTGTTTTTGTTCAATTATTGATCCAAAAGAGATTATACGATGAGGGTTTTCTTGTTCAGTTATCCCCAAATTCTTTTCAACCCATAAACTAAGGTGTGATTTTATGATTTTCCTAGAAAGGAAAAAAGCATAGTCCTCTAGTCAGTTTAGTGGTAGATTGGAAAATGTTATTAGTTATGGAAAGCAAGTAAATAGAGGTCAAGATGGGGGGTTAGCAACTTGAAAAAAAAAAACCAAGTTAGTATCCTTTATTTCAACTCCCACGAAAAACCTTCAATACCAACCTGCAAACAATTGTTAGGCTGCAAAAATATCAAAAACACAACTGGTCAAGATGTTAGGGTTAGGCAAACGAAGTGTACAAATTTTATAACCAGATACGAGCCTAAAATAACTGAATGTGATACCTTGTACCATATGTGACCCCTTTCACCAGATGCGATAGTATGTTCACTGGATGCAAGCTCAAACCAAAAATGATCTGGGAAATCCTGGATGCGATCCTCATTTTCTGTGGTGTGACAACGTATCCCAGATGTGATTCCTTGTCACTAGAAATGACTCTGAACCTAAAAATTGGGCAGATAGATTAGTGGAAAATAATGTCAAATCTTGATTCGGGCCCCATGGTGGGTGTGAGAAATGTGTGTGTGATTTTTGTACCTGTTTAAGAAAGACACAACACTTCAATAGATCATTGCATTAGCTAAAAATGGGTTAGATGAGCATATAAAACCAACTAATATCGACCTATTTCTTTCTAACTAAGAAGAGTGTGATTAATAACATAATAGCCCTCAGATTATGCTACTATCACTGACATATACGACTTAGCATGAAAGATTTTAATTAAAACAAGCTATTTAATCATTAAGCAATGCATTCTAGCTCTAAAAATGGACATTATAACAATGCATGGTAATGAAACTATGAGATGAAAATGAAGCTATCTAAATCTTAACAAAATAACAATGTATTTTCAATATGAGATGAAGGCTTATTTGCTCTCAAAAATGCCTCATATTTATAGAAGAATGAGGAGAGAGAGGGGGGGCAAGGTGCATTAATGAGTTGAAGAGCTCATTAATGGTGATGAAAGAGAAATAAATGCCTTGGGCATTCAATAGGCATGGGGGAGATATGGGCTTAAGGAATGTTCATTAATGAGGCATTAATGAGAGCCTTAAAGAAGCATGGGAAGGGTGTAAGAGGGTGGCTTGAGAAAGTGGACTTGGGGGAAGGAATCTTGAGATTCCTTGACTTTCTCAAGTGGGTGGAGTTGT
>MU224951.1:14622292-14642733 GCA_018584345.1 Thuja plicata | reverse complement strand
AGGGTAGAAGTGGTTGAGATAGGTTAGGTTAGGGTTTAGGGGAATATAAATGAAATGAATTAAACTTATTTAATTCATTCAAAAATAGGATATTAATTATTTAAACAATTAATTACTTTTTAATAACTAATAGGACTATAGCCAATTAAATTAATTTAATTCAGGCTAGGGGAATGGGTTATTTGCAAGTGAACAATTGATTTAGGGGTTTATATAATTCCTTTATAATTAAATACTATAGCCATTTTTGAATTTGATTTGATTTAATTGGTTTTAATTGATTTGAATTATATGGCTATAATAATTAATATAATTCAGTGATAAAAATCACCTAGGACATTAAATTTGATTAAAAATGAATTATGCCAAACTAACATTGTCATGACATAATTAGGGGTATGATCACACTTAGGGCAAATAGGGTCTATAATTGGAACATACCAAATCCATGTGGTTACACCACCCTGTTAGAAGTAATTTGTGGAGACTGGTTAAGGTCTACTCCGTTAAGAGCTTTAGAAACACTATTTAGTTTGCACTTGGTTAAGAGATTTACAAAGGATTCTTAAATCCATTTTTTCTCAAAAGATTTCTTCTATTTTCTACACTTGTTAGGATGTAGTAAAAAATATTCATTGACCTAAGTATATGCAATCTAGAATTGCTGATTACAGATCCAATAAAGTTCACATGTATAATTATCACCTATAGTGATTGATCAATACCTCTATTCTCCTTGGTAGCTTTGGATCTTTTTCTTGATAACTGATTTCATATTTGGTTGTTCTTCTGCATAAAACTCTTTCTCTAATCCATAGAAGTGTCTGTGGATACAATCATCATCACATACATTTGTTTTGATTGATTACACATCTATTTATACAATGAGTTTTACCTAAATGAGTTTCACGCATAACAATGATAACTCTATGATCAAAGGTTTACAACTTGACCTTGATCTCCTAGTTTGCATGTTTCGAATCAGTTATACTGTTTAAAACAATTTCAATTACATTTTTTGTGCCTCAAGAAATGGATTTAAAGTTAATAAAAAAGCTAAATATAAAACACAAGTGTTTTATCTGACGTGGAAGTTAGATCCACATTTCTCAGGATTTATAACTGTCTCTTGGTAGACTGGTGCTCGGGTTGCTCTTGTAGTCCTTCAAGTTTCTTTGGTATCTATTCTATCATCTTACACTATAATATACTTGTTAGGTTCCTCTGTTGTCTACTCTGTCGGGTTCCTCTGTTGGGTTACTCTGTTGGGTTCCTCTTGTAACATTTTCAGGTTGCACTGGTAAACTGTGTCGTCGGGTTCCCTTGTGAACTTGTCTATCAGGTTGCATTAAACTTGTCTTTCAGTGTTGGTGTTACTGACATTTTCAAAACTATTTTTCCTTTCATACTAATGGAAAAATATCTCTTCACCTTTTGCGTCTTTATCTCCTTAATTTGATTTTCCCTCATTTGCGCTCAGTTGTTCGATCATCTTCTTCATATTTTACAACTTGGTAAATCATCTCACTTTTACCTCGAAACTTGAACTTTTCTTGGAACTCTTCACAATTCAGTTTAACCATTTGATCTTCGCCTTAGATATTCTCATTGAATTTTACCATTCTTAGTGTGTGTGTTATTTTTGTACCTATTGTCTACAACATAACACTTCAATAATTTATTATATTAGTGAAAACACAAAGTAAGCAAGCAAATCAATTACTAAAACCAAACTATTTCTTCCTATATAAGAGGAGTATGAATAATGCTATAATTTCCCTCATATTATACATTTATTAGTGACATATACAACTTAGAAAGGAAGATTCAAATGAAATTAGTCTACAATGCTCAAGAAATATTCATTTTAAGCTCTAAAATTGAAGATTATAACAATGCAAATGAAGAATTAAGCTAAAATGCATGAATATATCTAAGAATACTAGCATCATAAATTTGTAAATTGAAATCTCAAATTAGGGTCCAATTGAGCTTAAAATTCATTCTATTTATAGAAGAATTTGGTGAATGAGAGGTTAGGATAGAAAGTGGAAGAGAGGTGGAGATTGAATCTTCAGTGATCCATGTGAGGTGATCCAAGTGATTTAACTCCCATTGGTTAGGGATTTGAATTTCCATTTTGCAAATGGAAATGTAATTAGAATTTATTTAATTCCTTTTATTAATTACTTTAGCCATGTTTTTGAATTGTTTTGATTGAATTGATTTGTTTTGATTTAATTGGATAAGGCAATTAATGTAATTTAGTGATTAAATCACTTAGGAGATTAAATTGGTATCAAATGAATTATGCTAATAAATTGAAGAATTGTCTTAACATAATTAGGGGTATGATCACACTTAGGGAAAATAGGGTCTTTGGTTAGAGCAGACCAAATTAGGGTGGTTACATTTTCCCCTCTTTGAATAGATGTGCGAGCAACGCATTGATTCAAAGAAAGTTTTGATGTTGAATTCATAAAGTTTGAGAATTTTGCACTTGATCGAATGAAATGTATGATGAGATCAGTATCACACTTGATTGAACTAAACTGATAGAATTTACTTTGAACTTGATCGAACAAAGGTCAATAAGCAAAGATCTTAAAGATACCAATTCTGAACTTGGTTGTCATCCGAGAATTGATAATACCAACTCCAAACTTGATTGAATGAAGGTCAGTACAAAGATTCCAGGAGCTTAATAAGAATCTGATAAAAGTAGACATAAGATATCCAGCTTGTGAGAATCAAAGCCTTCAATCCAACAGTCCTGACTTAGTCAAAGAACTGTCATGCCTTTAGTTTTTTTTTTTTGATAACGAAGTTATTTTAATGTTGTTTCGAGAAAGAATTTGATTGATTTAAGTGTGATCATACCCCTTTGAGAATGAAATCGAAGGAAAAAATTAATAAATCCCTCTGTAGAATGATGTATCACTTGGATTGATCGATTGAATCAAGAAAGAATCAATTTAGAAGAAGTGGAGAAACAAAGTTGTGTTAAGAGAAAACACAATTTTACCAAGTTAATCACGTTAAAATACGAGTGTGGAGTCTGATAAAATGATGTCAGACCAATATTTAGATGAATAATGTGCAAGTTTATGATATAGAACCTAGAAAATTGATTACGTAAAGCTTGCAAATCATTTTTAGAATATATGGAGCAATTCTACATTTTTGGTAATTGTCGTAAAATTTTTACTGTGCTGTGTAGAACATCATTTGTGCATTCATTTTTGTTCTTGATTGACCAGAAAGAGAACAAAATGAGTTTCAATTGTTTGGGAGGAGCTTTGGATCTCCTAAATAGCTCAAAAAGTCAAATATATATCTCAAAATTCCCTTTTTACCTATTCATTTTCACTTTTAACCTTGGTAATTCAGAGAGCTCTATAGAGAAGATGGTAGTCCCCATGCATAAACATCATTTTGAGCTCAGCCGATGACATCAATGACCAGCTGACTACCCACCTCCAGTAAGTACTCAAAAACCTACCTTTTCAAGTTTCCAAATTCTAGTTTCATGCTTTTTTGTAGTAGTTATAACAATTTTCTTTCTGAGTCGTATCCTACTTTTAGGGTCACACCCGATAAATATCGAGTCACACCCTATTTTCACCTGAAATCCCATGTCGCATCATGTATTTCCAGGATCACACCCTATTTTGTATTTTTCATCACAAGTAGTAGTTGAAAATATGATTTTTAAGATTTTCGCATCCTGTTGGAACAGGGTCGCACGCCGCATCCGGCGTCGCATCTTGTAAAAATAGGATCGCTTCCCAGATGCCCCATCACATCCCAGAATCATAGATCACATCCCATAAAAGGGATCACACCCCATAGGACCAAAGTCATTTCTGGTTTTGGACTTAGTTTTCTTCCAATTTTGAGTGTTTTTCTCTGTCTGATGACCATAAACACTTAGCTAAGTACTTTTCTGCTTAGGTGTCTTAGATAGAGTACTAATTTGAACTTTTTTTGTAATGGATATGTTTTTAACAGGTTCCTTTTGAGGTTGTCTCATTCTGAGGACCGTACCCTAGTCATGTCCTTGCACTGTCTAGATCTTTGACTAGCGACGTGGCAGAGTTAGTTGCGCGTGTAGGATTACTATCTTTGAGAGATTTAACCAACATCAGGGTAAATCTGGGGTTTTTGAATACTCTTTCCCAGAGGTGGCATTCTAAGCACAATTCCTTCCATCTCCTGACTGGTGAGATGACTGTCACACCTGAGGATGTGTGGTGCATTCTTAGAGTTCCTGTGATGGGTTCAGAGGTGTAGTTTGATTCCAATTCTATCACAACTATTTCCACAGTGCAACATATCTTCAGAGATGATACTATTTCTCATCATTAGCTCATGTGGGATTACATGTGCAATCACTACGATCATCTTCTTTCATATTTGGCCAATTTGATTAGAGGCATCCTGATGCCTGACCGAGGACAACACAATTTTATGGTTGGTTGGGTAGACATGTTAGAGTAGATGATCATTTCTTCACGTAGATTTGCATGGGTCAATTATATACTTGGTCACATTTATAGAGAGTTACATGAGATTGTATACCAGTATTAACGGAGTATGACTGTTGGCATCCTTGTCTTATAGATCTGGGCCTGGGAGCACATCCTAGTTACATGGATGATAGTAGATAGGCAGTGACTAGATCAGCAACCGTATGTATATGTGTACTCTGGTTGGATTCAGTATCCCCATATAGGCAAGGTAGAGTATTGGTCCTGGTTATTTGATGATATGACTATAGTAGTATGGCGACCATAGCTTGACTGTGAGGAGTAGCTTTCTGACAGGTGATAGATGCCTTACTTATTTCAAAGTAGGTACCTAATTGGCAGGACTAGATACATTGTTGAGCGATTCTTGGTCACACGGGTTTTGAGGCAGTACGGTCGCATGCAGGGCAGGTGCTAGGATTTATCTTTATATGCACAGATTCATGATGAGGGCCACTATGGGGTTCCCAGTTGGTATATAAGACTGCACAGTGTGTAATCAGAGATATGGTTGCAGTTCCATGGGATCTCCTTCTAGAGGTAGCAGATGTAGGATGCTTAGATGGATATCATGCTCAGATGTTACCGCATCCATTTCCATGTTTTACAGTGCTTGAGGAGGCAGTTTTGCATATTAAGGACCCATTAGATTATGATACCACTAATGATCATCCTGTGAGAGGTAGAGGGGGAGCTCAGAGGGAGATACAAGATGGAGGGAGAGACAAAGGTAGAGATGGGGGGAGACGAGATGGGAGGCGCCCTCCTCTGAACAGAGGACATGGTCCAGATGATGGTGACGATGCAGATGATAGGGGTGAAGGTGCTATGGGAGGGAGTGGAGAGGGCACCAATGACAGTGGGAGGTAGACTCATCTTAGATTTGTTTCTCCCAAGAGGGATCCAGGCCCACTTTTGAATAGAGAGAAACAATGACAATGAAAACATCAACAAGATGCTCAACAGGATAGGTCATAGGATAGGCCTTTTGGACAAGATATAGGTAGAGGATCATCAGGTAGAGATGGTGATTCTTTGACAGAATGTTTGCATCAGCATGAGCAACTTAGAGTGTAGATCACTAATTCAAAGGCCTTACTTGCTGATAGGGATCCACAGCTTGAGTGGCTCAAATTAGACATAGATACACAACTTGATCATTTTAGAGTAGAGAGAGACAGGCAGCTTGACATGCTCAGGGAAGAGAGAGATACCTAGGCTCGGGTAGCTACTCACTGGGGACAAAGAGCAATGTATACTCTAGTTTATATCATGCTGTGGTTCCAGAGGGTCAGAGAGCACCTTTATATTCATGGATGGCTCAGTAGTCTAAGGGGGCCATGCATCCACCGGCTCCATTTGTACCACCTCCTCCTCCTCCAGATCAGGGAGAGGGTCGCAGTCAAACTTGATACTGTATTTTGTCATATTTTTGAGATTATTTTGTATATATAGATCCTTCTTAGATCATTTTATTGTACCATGAATTTTATACATGTATATCTGATACACTTGATACTTTGATACTCTTTTGTAGACATTTCCACATTTTTGATCTATTCCATATCTGATGTATCTGAGATAGTTGTTCCTAATTTTGATATGTTCATGGGTTCTCTTGATTTGATAGATATTTAGATTGATGCACTTGTGATTATGATCTTGATCTTTTGATGAGTTAGATTTAGATTATGTGATGACATCATATATGCTTTGTGATTTTTTTTTGATAGGTAACATTTTGATTTTTATTGATATAAAAGTAGAATTACATCGTTGTGCCAATATTTGCGGTTGGCTACCACTTACAAACATTGTTTCACTACCCAAAAAACCCTATACATATCTATTTTTATACTTTTCTATACTAAAAAAGGCATTAAAGCCCATTGCACTAACCAGTTTCAAAATTATATCACCCGTATACAAAAAACCTGAGCACCATTCCGCTGGCTGCCTCCTTCAACTTCACTATCCCACTAATCCTTGAACCACTGGGTAGCTTCCTCCTTCAAGAAGTTGGGAATGGCTCCAAAATCCTTTGCTTCTCTGCTCGCCCCTACCATTTTCTGAGCCTTCTTCCTAGATTAAAAATGTATTGGCTACCCTGGTGCTGTGACGCTCTTTCACGGGGTTGTCTTCTTGTAACTCTTTTTCTCCCCCTTCCAAACCTTCTTCTGCAGAAAGGAAATAATGTCCTTCCAAACCTTTTCAGCCCTTGGCAAGTGTACACCTTGCGGGTTTGAAATAGACCAAACCACCAATGGCTGTACCGAGCGCTCCCTGCCACCAATAAGCTGCCACGACTCTGTACCCATCTCCAAACCATGGCCCAAAACCACCCTTTCAATGATATCTTCCACTTCCAACCGCCATTGCGAATCCACACACTCTGACACCACATTGCAAACCTCCTCCTTCGATTTGCCTACCATAAGCCCCAAAGCTAAGAACATAGATGCCACATCCAAATTGGAACGACGCCTCCAGTAGGAATCCAGGTATTCCATGCCAAAAAACTATTGCAGACCCTTCATGAATTCATCATCCTCAAACATGAAGATGTTCTTCAATCATTGTGGCATAATCTTCCCTACATAGGCTTGTTTTTGGTTTGCTGATTCCAAAGCAAAATTGGCCTCCATGTCTTCACCGCCCTCTGTTTTGGTGCATTCATTCACATTCTTCTATTTTTAAGCCATCTATGGAACAATTTGGAAGCCCTTTCGCAAATCATGTCTATTAATTATTACCTTTAATCACATGCGATAACTTTTTCCATTGTGGACGTGCCATCCAAACTAAATGTGTGTCAAATGATGCTAAGTGAATATGCAAATGAATGTTTTTGAGATTTTCTTTATGCAAATAAATGTATTGATGCACTAAGGATGTAGAAATAAATGCAATGCTTGAATTCTTTATTTTTGTCTTTTCTCTTTCTCATTTATGAATGCAAAATCTATGTTATGGATATGCAACGACATTAATATCAGTAATATTGATGTATGTAATTAACTTGGATTTCAGATGAATCAAGAAATCATTTTAAGCTCAAGTCCTTTATGGTGGTCTTTCAAATGAATCATGCAATGTCTAAAAGCATCTACATGCAGACTCTTAGGACTGTCACTGATTTGTATATATTGTATCATTTTATCATCATTGGGTGTTTTTTTAACAAATATCACCTGATAGGACAACTACCACTTAATTCCCACTGGTATCATGAAAGTATGAATACTATGTGTATTGGATGCAATGTCGGAAATAATCTTAGGCATCAAGGCATAGAAGCCATGACGACAAGTTAGTTATCTCCTTTTACTATTAAGAATTAGTTTATGTTCAAGTGTAATGTAATATATGTGACTTGCAATGACCTTGATAATTCATATCCTTCAGTACATCATGTAGCGTACACCTTAGTGAGAATCTGATTTAGAAAATAGACAAGGAAATTGTTCCAAACTCCCATAGTTTACACATAATAGGGATCGAGATATATGCGTATATCCACTCATGTTGGAAGCCCTTACCATAAAATCCTAGTTAGGTGAAATTTATAGGATCATTTGGAACAATCACCATATGCAAAAAACCAAGAAAATGTTATGCCCCTGTCTTTGCGACTCTTTGTCTTTGAATAGACATCATGGAGTAACTCAGAAGACATAACAATCACCAATTGAGAATCAATCAAAGAAAATTTATAACTGCTTAGATGCCCCTAGTATGAAACATCATGGGAACATTAAAGAGTCATAATAAAACCAAGATCAGATTATGTGTTTAAAAATTATTGAGAAATACTGTAGATTCATTTTTCAAGCGCAATAGAGATTCATCAATCTAAATTTTGAATTAAGAAATATGTTTTCATATATGAGTATATGAGATTAACTTTGTCAGCAATTGTAATCCAATGTAGTGTTTAGGAACACTGGTTGATTAAAGTGTTGAGAAAAACTAGTACATTTTTGAGTAAAGTGTTGAGAAACACTAAGTCATTTAAAGCTCTTGATTAAAGTGTTGAGAAACACTAGTGTGACGTCTGTTATAGGTAAGCGGTGTTGAAGAAACACCTTTGTTTGTGATAGTGACATTTAGGTGCAAGTATTGAGAAGTACTATTTTTGAGAGGCAAACAATCCTAGATAGGACCCTAGGACAACCTAGCAGATGCAAACTGACCATGCTAGCAAAGATGCCCCCAGTGGAGAATGACTATTCCTAAGATGCAAATGTAGACAAATCCCAAGAAAGGATAGGAAATTTGTAAGGAGTTAGAGTTACCAAATAGCACAGGTGCAATTATGAAGGTTTAGTATCATCAATGTATTGATAGATAGAGCCCAAAGTTTGAGTGACACCTGTTTTCCAGGTTTTCACCACTCGAAAAAGATTTTTATTTTTGCTACCAAGACGCCTGTTTGCTAGGTTCCCATCAAGGCACTTTTCTCTTTTTTGATTTTTTTGTTATTTTTTCCTTTTTTTTAAAATTTTTTTTGTAGTATCAAGGCGCCTGTTTGCCAGGTTTTCACTAAGGATACCTTTTTTTAGGACTTTTCCACTATTTTTGGATTTCTTCAGGATCAATTTTCTATTTTTTTTGGTATTTTCTATGATTTTCATTGCATAGGCTCTGCTAGCCAGATATCAAGCGTAGAACCACTTCAAATGTAGAGCATTAATGGAATCAGGGTGAACATCTCCCTCATGTATAGCTAAATGATAAGCTCTAGTCCCAAAAGTTGCAGTAATGACATAAGGTCCCAGCTAGTTGGGTTCAAACTTTCCTTTTTGTTCTTTGTTTGGCTGGTTCTTAGGAGTCTCTTTGAGAATGAGATCCCCCACTAAAAAGTGTCATGGTTTGACCTTTTTATTGTACCCTTTTGACATGCATTTTTGGTACACTTTCAGATGATCGAACGCTTGTTGCCTACGCTCATCAAGTAAGTCTAATGCATTCACCCTATCAATGTGGTATTTTTCATCAGTAACAAGACCTTGTAAAGATACCCACAAAGATGGAATTTCTACCTCAATAGGTAATACTACCTCAACGCCATAAACTAAGGAAAATGGCGTGGCCCAAAATGCCAGTCTCTGCTAGACTTACTCACAGTTCTGTGTAGGATCTTGAGAATTTTCTTGTTAGATGCCTCATCTTGTCCATTACCTTGAGGATAATAGACTGAAGAACAGTGCTGAGTAATGTGAAACTGTGTGAAAAGGTCTTCAATGTCTTGGTTTTTAAATTGGCCCCCATTGTCTGTTACAATTGAAGAGGGTATCCCATACATATAAAAAATGTAGTTCAAGATAAACATATCCACCTTTTTTCCAGTGGATTTGATTAGTGACACGAATTTGACCCACTTAGTGAAATACTCAGTGGCAGTAGTGATGTATTTGTGTCCACTTGAAGAATTAGGATATATTTGTCCAACCAAATCAAAGGCCCATTTTTGAAATGGCCAATGTGTTATAAATGGTATGAGTTATATAGCAGGAGCATGGATGATATTTCCATGTGTTTGGCATTTGTGACATGTCTTTGAAAATAGAACAACATCTTTTTCCATCATGGGCTAGTAATAGCCTACTCTTAGCAGTTTCTTAGCTAGTGAAAATCTATTTGAGTGTGATCCACATACACCTTCGTGGACTTCTTTTAATGTGAGATCAAAATTTTCGTGTTCTAAACACCTAAGAAGTGTACCATCGAGACCTCTTCTATATAAGTTATTAGTAATGAGGACATAACGTGATGCTATCCTAATTAAGGCTCATTTTTCATTCCTTGATAAACCATCAGGTAGAGTTTGTTCAGTTAGATAGGAAATGAGTCTGGCATACCGGGATTGGTCTTGGGCGTTCAAAGCACAAATTATTTGGTACTTAGGGGTATCAAAAGATGGGTAGGATAGTTCTTCCACCAAGAAGTCATAGTGAAATTGATGTTCTTCTAGTTGTAACATGGATGCCAGTGTAGCCATATCATTTGCAGCTTTGTTTTCTGTTCTTGGTATTTGCTGGAATGTGATGAAGACAAAGTAATTTTTCAAGTCTTCAACTAGTTGTTTATAAGTAATCAAATTCTCATCTTTAGTCTGATAGTCTCCATTTACTTGATTAATAATAAGCTGAGAGTCACCATACACATGTAACTCTATAATCTTCCATTCCATAGCCAATTTAAGACCATTCACTAATGCTTCATATTCAAAAATGTTATTGGTGCATGGAAACATTAATTTGCATGCCTTGGGAATCTTATAACCTTGAGGAGTAATGAAGATAAATCCTACTCTAGATCCTTGTTGCGTGAAAGAACCATCAAAGTACATCTTCCATGGATGTTCAATCAAATGCATTATTGTTTAATCAAGAATTTCAATTATAAGAGGTGCATCATCTTGCAAGGGTGAATCAACTAATTGATCTGTGAGGACTTGTCCTTTAATAACCATTATATCCACGTACTCAATATCAAATTCTCTCAGAATCAGGAGCCACTTTGCTAGCCTTCATGTTAATGTTGTCTTGGTTAAGAGATATTTCAGAGGATCTATCTTTGCAATAAGCTTTACTGTGTGTGATAGCATATAATGTCTCAATTTATGTGAGGCAAAGACAACTTCTAAGAAAGATTTTTTAATTATGCTGTAATTGAGTTCATAAGATACTAGTGTTCTGCTAATAAAGTAGATTTCTCTTTCCTTTTTGGTTTCATCTTCTTGAGCCAGCAATACTCCCAGCAATGTAGCCATAGCTGAGATATATAAGAGTAATGACTTTCCATGAATGGGTGTCATGAGAACATGAGGAGTAGCCAAGTACTCTTTTAATTTTTTGAAGTTATTTTCACAATGTTCATCCCATTTGAAGGTAACACCCTTATGTAGCAATTTAGTAAAAGGTTGTGCTCTGTCTGCAAGTTGTGACATAAATATTCTTATTGACTGGAGTCTTCCCTGTAATGTCCTCATTTGACTAATGTTGAGTGGAGGTGACATTTCTAGTATAGCTTTGACTTTGGTAGGGTCCACCTTAATTCCTTTTGCTGATACAATAAGCCCTAGTATCTTTCCTGATTGAACTCCAAAGGCACACTTTTTTGGATTAAGCTTGAGTTGAAATTGTTCTATGCGATCTAATATCTTTCGCAAGTCTTCAATATGAGTAGTCCTTATTTTTGAATTTGCTAAGGTTTCATCCATGCAGTCCTCCATTTTTTTATGTATCATATCATGGAATATGGTAGTCATAGCTCTTTGGTATGTAGCACCAACATAACTTAATCCAAATGACATAACGTTCCAACAAAAAGCTCCCCATGAACATGTGAATTCAGTCTTCTCTTGGTCTTCAAGAGAAATCTTAATCTAGTTATAGCCCGAGAAATGATCCATTAGTGAGTACATTTGATAGCCTTCTATAAGATCTATGCTCATATCAATGTTTGGAAGTGGAAAATCATTTTTAGGACATGCTTTTTTTAAGTCTCTAAAGTCTATGCAGATCCTGATAGATTTATCTGTTTTAGATACTGGTACCACATTAGAAATCCATCCTGCATAAGCGATGACTCTTATGAATCCAAATTTCAATAATTTTTCTAGTTCTTCTTTCACCAATAATGCAACATGAGGATGCATCTTTCTTATTTTTTTTTTAACAGGTTTGATCCCAGGAGCTAGAGATAAATAATGAATTATTAATTCAAGATCTAGTCCAGGCATATCTTTGTAAGACCATGAAAAGTTGATCTTTTTCTCTTTCACAAACTCAGTGAATTGTGTCTTTTCCTCTTCTGATAAGGATTGTGTTAGGTGAACAATTTGAGGAACTTTGGTTTTTTCTAAGTTAACCAGTTGTGTTGGTTCTATCAAAACTGAAGATCTTTCTTGAAAGTGCTCAAGGAGGATATCAAGAATCCCATCTTTTGGCGCCTTTGAGAGGTTTTCACCATCATATACATCTTTTATTTTTACTTTTTTAGAATCTGACATTGCCAAAATGTGGTTTTCACCATCACTTCTTTTCTTGTTTTTATTTTTAAATTTGTGACTAAGAAACTTGATATCCTCATCTGACATGTTCATGCTCCTTGCATTGGTGGAAGAAGGATAAAGTTCACAAGCATTTAGATAACATGCCAAAGCATAGTCATTAGGGAAGTTCATGATAGGATTAGGATCTAAATTTATCCAATCAATTAGGTCAGGGTTTATCAAGGATAATGAATCAAACTTTGGTAAGGACAACATCGCATCAGCGTCAAAACTATTAACTGACAAGACATGTTCTGTTAAGTCAAATTCTATAGCATTTAGATCATCAAGAGTTGAATAGTCATTAATAGGGTCATTGTTAGTAATATCAAGACCTAACTCTAGCAACTCATTAGTTGATCTTTCTTCCTCTTCTCTCAAAAAAATGGAACTTAGTGCTTGTAGTCTCATAATGTCCTCTAGACCTAGTAAAACACTAGTTTCTTCATAAAAAATCCTAGGTAGTGGTACCTCATCTGATTCTAGAACAACAATAATGTTAGGGGAAGTGTTAGAAATCTCTCCTCTTTCCAATGTTAGAACACCGTGACCAAAGCCTTTGTCTCCATGTCACCACAAAATATTTAAAAGGTTAATATTACTTGGAGAATTCGCGACTAAAAGAAATCGCTAAGTCTCATGACTTTTAAAGGAATATTCTTTTCTCTTAGAGACAACCCGACTAAGGTGAATCGCTAAGTCTCATAATAAAATGGAATATTCATTTAGTATTAAGAGACTAGGTGACTAATCTTAAAAGGCACATGACTTATTACATGACTTAAGCTTCCAAAAAGGTAACTCAAAAATATAAACATGATTAACATTTCTAAGGCTTTTGACATTTTTGCATACAATGAAACTTAAGACATAGGGTTTTTTACCATTTCTCTTCATTTTGACCTAAGAACATGGAACTTTCTCAGGGATTTTGCAATTTTGGACATACTTTTAGAATTTGTGCAACTTTCAGTCATGAGCACATAATTTTTTTTAGGGTAAACACCAGAACTGGAAATACAACCAACAATGGCTCTATCTGAGGATGGCTAAACATAGTTTATGGAAAAGAATCTCAGAATCTTTGGTTGCAGACCACATCAAAAAATGAGAGCAATTCTGACTAACCTATTATAGAAGGGAAACACACAACTAAAGGAAATTATTTACAATATGACACATACTTATTTGTGCATGATCTTTGATTCTTAATCGAAAAAGGGCTTGAGAAATTTCCCATGCACAGGAAACTCAAAATCTTCTCCATTCATATTCTTCAGAAGATAGGAATCCTTTTCATATCTTTGTGAGATAACAAAAGGTCCAAGCCATAAAGACTCAAATTTTTTGTGTTTTCCTTTATCTTCTGCTCTTACATTCCACTGAAGAACTAAGTCATATGGTTAGAATTTTCTTTCAGTAGCCCTTCTGTCAAACATGTATTTCTCTTCTATTGTAACTTAATGTTTTCCTTTTGGCTATCTCTTCTTGTTTCATCCAACTCTGCCAACTAGTCATTCTATTTTGCATAGTGTCAGAAACATCTAACTGCTCTTCTTTCATAAACTGATATACTGGTAACAAATTATTGATAAACATTCTTGACTATAAACCATATACCAACTCAAATGGAGACTTTCCTGTTGCTCTCTTAACTATTATTCTATTAGTCCAGAGTGCTAGCTTCAATTTAGTATGCCATGCTCTCTTTTTCTTTTCAAGAGTCTTTTTCAATATCCTCAAAATACTTTTATTACTAGATTCAGCTTTTCCATTTGCTTGTGGATGATATGGAGATGAATATGATATTGTAATCCCATATTTCTCACATAAATCTATTTTTTCTTTTGATCTAAAACTCATGGCATTATCCATTACTAATTTTGAAGGTACACCAAATCTGGTCATAATATTTTCCATTAGAAATTCAGTGACTACCTTGCTTGTTGCCTTTTTTTTAGGAATGGGTTCAATCCATTTGGTAAAATAATCTGTGGCTACAAGTATCCAACTATTTCCTCCACTAGATTTCTCTTGAAATTCACCAATGAAATCAATTCCCCACATAGTAAAAGGGGCTTCAGTACTTACTGGGTTTAACAACAGGGCTCCTAAAAAATTTGAGCTTATTTGAGAACCTTTGACAAGGCTCACACTTTCTAACATATGCATATTTATCTCTGAATAAATTGGGCCAATAGTACCCAGCCCTTAAAATCTTGTGGGTAGTAGTCTTAGCAGAAAAATGACCTCCACACTCCCCTGCATGCATCTCACTTAAAACTTTCTCAGATTGAATTTTATCTAGACATAACAACAATACACCATTTCTGTCTTTCCAATACAGATCTCCTTTGATTAAGGTGTATTTTTGGGCTTGCAATCTAAGACCTCTCTTTTGATCATCAGTCATAACACTAGGACACTTTGCATTTTTTAAGAAGTACACAATATCAACATAAAATGGTTGTCTTTCTATACTTGTAACAGTTTGATCATATGTCTCTGTATCATTTACTTATGCTAAATCCAAGTTTTCCTCTGTCATGAGTTTTACCAAACCTTGGCCTCTTATTAACTTTGTAACATGGATTTCAAGATTGAATTCCTGTATTCTATTTATCCACTTACATCTCTTACCAGTAGCTTCTGACTGTGTAAGAATATCTTTTACTGTCGAGTGAGGAACATATGCTTGCACCTTGGCATAGACCAGATATGGCCTAAAAGATTTTACAACTTTTACTAAAGCATAAGCCTGCTTCTCCATCATCTCATAATTAAGTTCTGTAGCCTGGAGAGATTTACTATAAAAAGCTATTGGATGTTCAAATCCTTGTTCATCTTTTTGTAGTAAAACAACAACAATTGTATGATAAGATGCAAATGAAAATAGAGAAAAGTGCTTACTATAATCTGGCTATTTTAGAATAGGAGCCTCTTGCACTGCCTTCTTTATTTTCTCAAATGCCATTTGAGCTTCTTCATTCCAATTAAATTTTGCATCTTTCTTTAGCAACTTTATAATAGGTTTGACAATCTCTGCAAAGTTTTCTATAAAACTCCTAACAAAATTAATCTTTCCTAAGAAATATTGAACTCCTTTTAAGTTTTTTGGAGCAATGACCTTCTGGATTGCCTCTATTCTCTCAGAGTCTATTCTCACTCCATCCTTAGACATTATGGGTCCCAACAACTTTCCTTGTTGTACTGCAAAATGACATTTCTTAGGATTTAATGAAACACCATATTCTAGAGCTTTAGTGAAAATTTTATCTAGGTGCTCATAGTGATCCTCAATTTTTTTAGAGTATGCAGTTAAATCATCTTGATAAATGACCATGAATAAATCAATAAATTCCTTAAAAGCAACATCCATGGCCCTTTGAAAAGTTGCTCTTGCATTTATCAATCCAAATGACATCCTGACATAAACATAGGTTCCCCAAGGAGTGGTAAATGCAGTCTTGTATTGCTTAGATTCCTTTACTAATACTTGGTTGTAGCCAGAGAAACCAGCCATCATTGAAAACAGCTCACAAATAGTTACCCTATGTAACATTGCCTCCATGTTAGGTAAGGAATAATTATCTTTGAGTGAGGCAATATTCAAATTTCTAAAATCCACACATAATCTGATATCTCCATTCTTTTTTCTAACTGGTACCAAATTTGATACCCAAGTTGAGTGTCTGATTGGCTGGATTATCCTAGCATCCTTTAACTTTATCAATTCTTGCTGCATCTTAGGAGCCAACAAGGGGTTATTAGGCCTCTATTTTTTCCTAAATGGTTTCACATCTGATTTTATTGGGATCTCATTTTGGAAAAGGTCCTCTCTATAGGCTTTCAAACCCTCATATGACCATGCAAAGACATGTTTATGTTTTCTCAATAGTTTAATCAAATTTGTCCTTACATGAGAGTTTAAATCTTTTCCAATGTAAACAATTTGAGGACTAGTTTCTGATCCTAAGTTAATTTATTCCAAGTCCTCAACCTTAGCATTGCTTATCTTTGTTGAGTGATCATTTTGACTACTAAACAATGCTTCAAGCTCAACCAAACCCTTAGGAATCTAATTAGAACTTAACTGGACAACCTCATTCCCTAAAATATAGTCTTTTCCATCATCGCTCTCTAGAAAAGTACTATAATCTATGCTCTGGTTCTCATAATGATCTAGACGTTGAATGAATCTCAAAATATCTTGGTCATCCTGAAAAAATTGCTAGTTGTATATGTTATCTGGAACAACCAGTCTTGTCTTGAATTCCAGTATTGACACCCCATGTAAGGTCAAATCATCAGTTTTCAGAGCAACATTTGCTAAGAAATCTGCCATAATATTTTTTGACCTTTCTATCCAACTTATGTCAAAAGCATCAAACATTGCAATTTGATCCCAAATAACATACTTATAAATTTTAATCTGTCATTTTGTACTGCATATTTGGATCTAATTTGGTCTACCACCAATTTAGAATCACCATAAACCTTTAAACATTGTAATTTCGTGTTTGATGGCAATTTCAAGCCCTAAAAACAAAGCCTCATATTCTGCAGTATTATTTGTACATTGGAAGGCTAATAAAAATGAATATTTAAAAGTTGTACCTGATGGAGATACCAGTAACACACTAGCTCCTGACCTTTCTCTAGAGAAAGCTCCATCAAAATAAATTTTCCCCAATCCATCACTTTGTACACTTAACTCTTTGACCAGAGGATCAATATTTTCATTCTGATAGTAAAGTTCACTCCTCTATACCCTAAAATTTTCTATATCCATATCAATGCAACAATTAATGTTAGTGTCTTCAAATCTTTGTATCATGTGAGGAGTTCTACCCTCCCTTGACACCTTAACATTATCTCCAGCAATGTTGAAAGTAGCATATGATAAATCACTTTGTATACTACCTCCCATTGAAGCACTCCACTTTCTTAACAACAACATCCCATAATGTGGTGGTATATCAACAACAAGAACATTCATAGTCATTACCACATTAGGACATATAGCTAATTTATATGGCATAGCCTCAATGGTACCAATCACAGGGACTTCTCTAGAGTCCATTTCTTGACATCTCCCATGAGAAGTGTCAACCTGTAATCCCATAGACCTCATAATTTCCACTAGCATAACAGTATTAGATGCTCCTAAATCAATCATCAATTTTTTAGCATCCTTCCATTAATTATCAGTGAAAGAAAAAATGGGTCAACAACTTTTGGGGAAGAAGTTGTATTCAAGAAAATTTGAGGAATCTCAGAGGTTAATACTTCAACTTCCTTCCCATTGTTAATTGGTTTCTTTTCAACATTCTCTAGATTTTTGACTTTCATTATGGGCACACTGTTTAATAATGACAACACCTTTTCCTTGTGTTCTTTGATTCACATCATTTCTAGAAATGGCACCTTCACAATCATTTGAGATAAACAATGACCCATATCTATTGGAGTATATTTCACATCTGAGGATTTTGATTTTTCAACAGTAATGTTATTTTCCTCAATATGCACATTCAGAGTTGGTTCTTTTAACTTTTTACTTTCTATCTTAAGAGCAGAAGTACCTGTTTCTTTCTTTTTTGATTCTCCTTCTTGTACAAAATTTGGTTCTAAGGCTTTTGTTATAATTTTGACCTTAGGCTTGTTTGCATTTTCCCCAGGTCCTTCTTTCTTCTATACATATTTGGTGTCTATATTGTTTTCTTTTATAAAGACACTGGATGGCTGACTACCAGTACCACCAACTACTCTATTTCTCAAATGGTAGTTGCTTCTAGCCTTGTTCACTAAATTTGCAGTAATCCTAGCTTTCTCTTCATCTGAAGCTTTTCTAATAAGTGGAAGATCCTGATTGTTTTGAGCATAACATCTTATATGGTCATTAGTTTCCTTTGCTTCACTATCTGATAAAATCTGTTGATGATGATTTTCTACACTTCTTTGTGAACTATAAGAATCATGATTTTCAATTTCATTGTCCGAATCTATATCATGACATGAATAAGCATTTGTCATATTGTGATCACATTGTTCCCCTTCATCATTTCCTTGTTCTTCATTTGTTTTCAAATTGAAGGAAATAATAGAAAAATCAGGGTTGTGTGGGGCATCACAAGCCTCACACCAGAAATCATCATTGCATAAGTGGACAACATTTTTGTGCAGAGGATCTGGAGTTCTCTTATCTAGTTTCTCTTTTCTGAGTGTAACAATAGGCTTTCCATCCTTGAACTGAGTTCTGTAAGGATGGTTTTGCATTCTATCTTGTGGATTATAATTTTTATTATAAGAAGTCCTATTGTTATGAGGAGCCCTATATTCTTTATACTCTGGTTCTTTTTGGTTACTCCTGCTAAACCTTGAATCATCTCTTCTATTTAATTTACCAGACACCCTTCTATTCATTTCAATATTTACTGCTATTTTATAAGCATCATTAAGAGTTCTAGGGTTTTTATCCCTAAGAGCATACCCCATTTTAGAATCAAAGGCATTTAAATAAGTTTCTAGACATACCTCTTCATCCATCCTTATTTTTTGAAACAATTTGTGCATTGCTCTTTGAAATCTGGTATTAAACTCAGTGACCTCTCCATTGTAATTCTTTTTAATGTTATTGAATTCATTAAGTAAGAATCCCTTGTTTGTCTTGTCACCATACTGATCTTTAAACAATTCAATCAACTAATCCATGGAAGCAACAGAACCATTAGAAAGGCTCCTAAACCATTCTCTAGCATCCTCTACTAGAGACTAAACAAAAATTTTCATTAACACATCCTCATGAGTGATGTTTAAATCATCAACAAAATCAATGAATTTTCTTAAATGTGTTTCACAAGAAATAACATTATTACCTGCGAACTTTGGGAGATTTTCTCCTATATCACCGACATCTTTTGGAAATGTATTAGGGTATCCAGGGATACCAATGAAGTTAAACTACTTATACCTTTTAGTATGTAATGTTTTTCTTTGAAAATTATGATTGTCCTTAAAAGTAGTGGCTTTTACTTTAGAAGTTGTTGCACTCTCTGTTCCAGCATGAGAATATTTAGAAGACTGCAAAAAATCTATCTTCTTCTTCATTTCAATTGTTGCAACTTCCCTTTGTTCCTTTTCTAGCATTTTTTCCATGGTTTCTTTTTCAATTCTTAATTTCTCAAGATCAACATCCAACTTAGACATTTTCTCTATTAGGACCTTGTGAACTTTAGGTTCTTCACTTTTTCTTTCAGTCATTTTTTGTTTACCTCGGTCCTTGTCTTTCTGTAAACTAGAAGCTCTATGAGTAAGTGGTATTTCTTGGTCCCTTTGAGACCTCTCTATATTCCTTGTAGTTTGATATCTTAAAGATCTTCATTTGATTTTGTCAACATCTTTCTTTTCATGTTTTTTCTTTTTTCTAAGCTCTTTTTCCATTTTCATCTGTTGAATAAGGGCAAGATGTTTCATCATGAGCGCCTCTTCTTCAGCAAGCTCATCAGAGGGAGCTTCCTTAGAGTCAAAAATAATTGTATATGTTCCCTCTCTTTTTCTAGAAGTAGAAGTAGCTATAGGTGTTTCTAATACCCTTTCTGGAGCTTCTTCATATTCTGAAGTATTGCCATCATGAATAGATTGATTGTTACCTATCTCTCTCCTAGTACTACTTTCTTTTCCTCTTAGAGGAGTTTCATCTATGTTGACTTGGTTTCTTTTCTTTCTCTAAGACATTTCCATTCTTGAAGTTGAAGCAAATCCACCATCTAATGCAGTTTCAGGATTCCTTTTAGCTTTTGACCTAGTATTCATTTTGAAAAATATTTACTAACTTTTATTGATCACAGAGA
>MU224951.1:14607281-14622242 GCA_018584345.1 Thuja plicata | reverse complement strand
TCCATTCTTGAAGTTGAAGCAAATCCACCATCTAATGCAGTTTCAGGATTCCTTTTAGCTTTTGACCTAGTATTCATTTTGAAAAATATTTACTAACTTTTATTGATCACAGAGATTTAGCTTTAGAGTCGCCACCCAAATTTTTTTGGGATAGATGAATACTTATCAAAATTACTTTAGCAACTATAATTGTTATTGTATTGCCCTTTTAAACCCTTAGAGATTCCGAAAACTATTCACAAGACTTTATAATATTTTTCCCCAATAGAGTCACCAATTTGTTAGGGATTTTTCTTGCATGAAACACAATGCTTGATAAAATACTTGAACACCATACTCTTTGATACCGTTTCAAGCCAAGAAAAGCCTAATTGCTAAGGATTGAATAAAATCCTTCTTCATTTTTGAGCTCCACTGACTCAAGGCAGGTTTTACCTATGATTGATTATTGACTTGACAACATCTTTAGAGTATATTTTTACTTATGTGCTGAATGCTCTATTCTTATATGGATAAATAGATAACAATGTAGATAACTATGATTAATTTGAGGAAAATTTTAACAATCCAAATCATTATCTTGATTTTGACAGAAAACAACATGATAAGGAATTTCATCCTTCTTTCCTTTTATAATTCTTATGAATTTAGGAGGAGTAACCTATTTGATTTTCTCTTTAAGAAATCAACAAACTCAAATTGTAAACTCTGTGAGTACAATTGATTTTAAATATATGCTCTCTGTGTAGATGTAATTTATTTTGAATAGTTTTAAATATTTGGATGGTGATGGATCACTTAGCAGGTTCTAGACCAGTGCCTATCCTTGGGATATAGAGTCAAAAGATATAAATCCACAGAGATAAACAAATAAGAATACTGTAGGATGCCTTACAACCTACATTAAAATCAGGTAAAGTGCCTTGCAAACTACCTTGTCACTCCCACAATGTTGTATCAAATCCTCAATCACTGCTATAGTCTCTAAAACTACTCACAAAATTTAATTCTCCCCTTAGAAGAAACTTGCAAATAATTAGATAAATATCTTATAGCCAATATGTTTAACATGCCTTAAAAACTAAACATAAAAGAGTACACACAATAAGCAAAGAGACAACAATAATCTAGAATAAATTTGCACTGTATTTTTATTCATATATTTCTGCTTCAGTACATATAAAGGATAAAAGCTCAAAAACACAAACTGAAATCTAGAAGTATGGCTTACAATTATATTTCATTTCCTTTAAAACTATTAAATTTGGTCTATATATAGGTCTAAACCATCTGGAATCCTTAAGATAAGGATGCAACAAGCTTTGGATGGTTTAAGAAACCTAACCTTAAAATTGCAGAAAAAATAAAAGAGAAGAGTGACCCAAGCGGTTGAAAGACAAAAGTAGAGGATGAAATTTGATCTGCTCCTTGTCTTCATGTGATCTTTGACATCTTTGGTTTGTGTACTCCTAGGATATTTTTTGATATTCTTTAATGATGAATAACCTGCTTGTTCTCCAAGAGCTGTGTGTCGGATCCTCAAACATTCTTTTATTCCTCAAAAAGTCAATTATGACAGCTTTCTTCTTTTTTGTCTTTATATGAACTTTGGCACCTTTGGTTGATTATGTTTAGGATAGCATCAAATGTTTGCATTGAGACCAAGTGACCACTATTATAGGCTAACCTGCACTTGTCTTTTATGATTGCTAACCTTCCTGTTCTCATAGATCAGGTGCCAATTATCCTTCTTCATTCTTCATCCAAGACATCAACATCCACTGCAACAACCTTCTTTTTCTTTGGCTTTGTCTTCAAGTCCCATCCTACCACATCATCTTCTGCAGGCCAATTAAAGCTCTGAATGCTTTGCAGTTGTGCCTTTTGCCTCTCCCATATGACATCAGTTATGTGTTTAACATCCACTATGAATTTATTGATGTCAGTTTCTACCTTGAAAGCTTCATCTAAAATCTTATTATATCTTTCCATATCTAGATTTGAATCTAAAATAAATGCCTCTTTATTAGGCAGCATGCTGTCAAATTCATTTTTCTAGGCCTCCAAGGCCTTAATCTAATCATCCTCTCCCTTGATTGGAGGAATAAACTGGTTAAAAATTGATCCCAAGAGGCTGATCTTCGCCTCAATCTAATTTAACTTTCCTTTGAAGAAAGGTAAAGTCACATTTATTTTCTCAATCTCATTCCCCACCTTTGTCACAATCTCTGGTAGATCTGGCCTATATGGCTGTAAAGAAGCCAACTTCTCAAATAGTTGTACCCTACTTGACCAACTTATGAAATAAGGTTTCAAAATGGAGATGTACCCTGTCACTTCAACATGTAAAGTAGGTAATTTATTGTATGCATTTAGGATTATATCATTTTTATCTTTTAGGATATCAATCCTATGCTAAAGTATATTCAACAATGCATTTATGGAAATCTCATTATCCCTTTTAGCTATATCCTCTATTTTTGCTTCTTCCTCTATTTCAACGTTTTCTTCTATATGTGGAGGTTGCTCTGAGGGTACATATATAACTTCTGGATTTTCTTGCAATTTTTTGGACAATTCAACAATTGTTCATGAATCTTGATTTGGCATAATTCTCTATCCT
Organism: Thuja plicata; assembly: GCA_018584345.1. Taxonomy (NCBI): domain Eukaryota; kingdom Viridiplantae; phylum Streptophyta; class Pinopsida; order Cupressales; family Cupressaceae; genus Thuja; species Thuja plicata. The sequence continues at coordinate 14,619,619 of MU224951.1, read as the reverse complement.
TAGCCAGGGCACTAGCCTCACCTACTAAAGTTTCACATCTTTCAAATAATTGCTTTGTCTTATCCTCATTCAAATGTGCCCAGTGTGTCATTACTTGGGAAATCTCCAAGTCACCTGTGTTCTGAACTGACCACACCATTTGGTTCCCCACCATGCTCTCTTGAATATTTAACAATTGGGGCTTCTGGTCTCTAGGACATAAACTCCACATGACAACTGCTTGGGAATTTGGACTATATCCGAATCCTTTGATCATATCACCAATTTTGAACTCAGTTGTCATATTTAGGTTCGGTTCCTTTCTTATTTGGTCTATTATAAATGCTGAGGCTAAATCCCAGCCTTCAACAAGAAACATTCTGTTGTCAAAGACTAATTTCCTAGCTTCTTCAGGAGTAATATCCTCAGTTTTAGGATTATATGTTTATAGAGCTAAGAGAGCCTCATTTTTCACTGCTTCATCACCAGTTAATTTGAACTTCTCTTTGACCTGCTTCTACTTAATCCATCTGAGGAAATCCTTGAATTCATCAGTTTTTATGAAATTTTCATCTTTTAAAAACTACTGATGGTGGATCAGTCTCTCATCTATACATATTTTCAGAGGCAACTCTATATCCTCTTCCACTTCTTGCTGCAATTTTTTCCCTCTTCTTCTTTCTTTTCTCAGATTATGATCATAGGCCCTATTACCTGGAATAAGGGTACTTACTCTATATTTTTTCCTTTCTTTTCTCTCATAAGTTTTAGCATGAGAAGACTGACCAAGATCAATCTTCTACCTCTTAAGGGCAGGCTCATATGTACTCTCCAACTCTGTTTCCTTGGTTAAATCAATGGTGATCATTTCACCTGCTGTCATTGCTTGTTCACTGCCTTGTGGTGGCTGATCCATTGGAGATGGGCTTGGAATTGAATATCATCCATCACTATCCTCCTCATACTCTGAATCAGAGTGCTCCTACTCTTCTTGCCCTTTTCCTTTCACAACCAGGTGATCCTCCAATTGTTTACATAAGGTATGATTATTGTTCAACATAGCTTTAATTCTATCAAAATAAGGCAAATTAGGGAAGAAACCTCCAAATTCCACTCCTCTTCTCTTCACTTGTCTTTCCAAATCCAAAAGTTCTTGGATTTTATCTCTTTTCAGCTTTACTTCCCCTTCATCAATAATATTTCTTGCAGCATCTTCCTCCACACATTCACCATGTAGATAAGTGTTAGGAATTGTGGGAGTAAGGAGTTTCTTAGCTTTTACAATGAAACCTTCTATATCAATATACCTGAATAAGGCAACACCCATCTTGTAGTCATTCAATCAGTTGCTCACTAAGTCAATGACCTTCTTACCAATTGTAAATTGATATATCTTGAACTGTCTAGGGGTAAATGTCCCCTTCCTATGAGGTGCAAGGTGTTCCTTACTAGTTAACATAAGCTACTAAATGAATTCCATTGCATGAATTCTAGTTGGCACATGATATGGTAAGATATGAGGAGGATGAGAACATCCATATACTCTAATCATAGTGAAATTTCTCTCCAAATAGAAGTCACCCCAGTTATGGTCTCCCTCCCATTTGTCTACATACTCACATGGTCTTAGCAGTTGTAACACCTTCACTAGGAGCCTAGTTTTGTTCACTCCTAAACTTTGCACCAGTGGGTAAACTACCCAATTCTCAAATCCACAAAAGTCACAGTCTTTGGCAATGAAGTTCCAAATTTTAATACAAAACTAGATAGGGTTGAGCTAGTTGTAATATAACCACTAAGGGTTTAGATTTGGCAAATCCATAATATTATAGTTGAAATGCAACAATAGATGCATCGTGATTGAATAATGTAGGAATTTAGGCTCCTTCTCCTTCTTTTGAATAGCTACAAATCCTTCATGCATCCTGTATATAATATATTGAATGTAGTCATAGCTGGTACTAGAGTGTACATCTTGTAGGTCTAAGACCATCATGAGAATCCCAGCACCTATTCTCTCAGTTCCTCCATCCTTTCCCAGCACTCTGTATAAGGCATACGCAATGTAATTGATATAAAAATTTAAATCCTTGTAACAATAGGGTGCAGTTCCTTGTATAGGGGCAATATAGTTTTTGACCTCACTAAGGATGTGCCTGTTCAATTGAGTCCTAACAACTCTAGACTGTAGCCTATACCTTTCCTCTTGTCTAGGAAGGTCTATCTCTGTGGACATTGTGTTGTATAAGCCAAAATCTTGCATGAAAGAATTTCTAATCAAGGCCACTAAGAGAGTGCCATCATTCTTCTTAATTGTTTTGGTCAATGGGTCATAGTGGTGTGCTAGTCCTATGAATAGGTCTACATCTACAAATACATCAGGGACTAACAACCTAGCCAATCCACAAGTCCAAGTGTTTGAAATAGGCATAGCTTTATCACAATTTTTGTAAAAGTAAGTGACAAGAGAAAAACCTGTAGACCCTAGAGTTTTGGCATCTCTTATGTTGGCGTACTCATCTATCAGGCTATCAACATTCACCTTTTTGTTTTGAGTGGAACTAGACAACAACTTCAAAAACTCATCAGAATAGTTTCTCTTTCCTTTAGCATCTTCATCAACATCATCACTTCTCCCACTGGTGGAGGCTACGTTGACTGCTCTACTCATTTTGCTCAATTTTGTGCTACTCTACACCTTTTCTTACCGATATTAAGACAAATTTATTCTCACAAACCCTATTCTTCTCTGGAATTCTCATAAGACAATTCAAAAGCACTGAATTCCTAGAAAAACCATTTTGAATTCAATAAAAAATTCACTAAATTCACTCCTTAAAATTAACACTTCTTCTCTTAGACACAGAAAACTTAGCAAATTTCTCGCTCTGGAATTCTCTAAATGTAAGGTAATTGAAAATGAACGTAACATACTCCTTTTATGGTAACAATTCACAAAGTATGCAGCTCATAAAAAATTGGTCACTTCTGCCTTCAAGTTTGCATACTATGCCATTAATCCAATTCCTAGTCGTAGCCTGTGAGTGTGACAGGAAATCAAATTCAAATGAGTGTATTCATAGTAAAAACCCTTATAAAATTCCAACAAAATCACATTTGATATGATTGGCTCCCTTTTAGACATCTCAGCTACTTTTCCCACTTAGTCATTAATTCTTTTCTTTCTCATTGGCTTATAACTCTCTACATTGTCATGTCAGCAATAGACTTTACTCTTTTCTTGCTTTAACTGTCATTTTCCTTATCTGGTGACCACGCGATTATGCATTGTCTCCTTATCACTGAAAAAATATCTTAACCTTAGTTTCTTTCTGAGACCTGGCGACAACAAGCTTTTCTTCATTTTACTTTAACTGTGGTTCACTTCTAGCGACCTCGCGATTGAAGGAATCAAAGCTGCTAAAAGAATTTCTTAACTCAGAGTTTATTAAGAGACCTCCCAACCACTGTAGATCTCATTTTGATCGGATGCCTATCGCTAAGTCTTTGATCTTTTAACTTAACTCACTTTATATCCAGAGACCTCGTGACTCATTGCTTTCTAACTCACCATTAACCTGATCTGATTTGGAGACTACGTGACTGTGGAAAATCCAAGTCACCAGACACTTTGCTTTAACCCATGATCTATTTCATGACACTGTGACCAAAGCCTTTGTCTCCATGTCACCACAAAATATTTAAAAGGTTAGTATTACTTGGAAAATTCGTGACTAAAAGAAATTGCTAAGTCTCGTGACTTTTAAAGGAATATTCTTTTCTCTCAGAGACAACTCGACTAAGGTGAATCGCTAAGTCTCATATTAAAATGGAATATTAATTTAGTATTAAGAGACTAGGTGACTAATCTTAAAAGGCACATGACTTATTACATGACTTAAGCTTCCAAAAAGGTAACTCAAAAATATAAACCTGATTAACATTTCTAAGGCTTTTGACATTTTTGCATACAATGAAACTTAAGACACAGGGTTTTTTACCATTTCTCTGGATTTTGACCTAAGAACATGGAACTTTCTCAGGGATTTTGCAATTTTGGACATACTTTCAAAATTTGTGCAACTCTTAGTCATGAGGAAATACAATTTTTTAGGGTAAACACTAGAACTAGAAATACAACCAACATATTGCAAGGGGGGTGACCCAAGAGGAGATGACATTTTTTGAATGTCACAAAAGGAGGATGAAACTCTGGAGGACCATGTTTCACAATTATTGTACAACATGCAGAAGAATCCCCAACATGTGTTGGAGGAGGATTCACATAAATTAATATTCTTAAGGGGAGTAAATGATAGCTGCCTGGAAGCACTGGACCTCATGGCTGGAGGGGATATATCCAAATCTTCCTGGGATTACCTCAATAAAATCTGCCTCAACTATTCATGATCAACTGTAAAGAAGGGTAGAGGATTTCGGTCCACATTCACTAAGGGGTTCAGCTCAGGCATTTTTGAGCTAGAAATATCTAACCTACTTTTAGATTTCAAGAAAGACATCATTAATGATGTCGCTACACATCTTGATACCATGAATTCCAAGAAGAAGCATGCAGATGCTGAATCTCAGTTAGCTAAGTATTGTCCTCACCATCGCAAGCAAAAGAAAGACTGTGGATGCAAGCTGGTGGAAAATTTGGAGAATCAACACTTGCCTACTGAGTACATGAAGATAGAAGGAGATGATGATCAAGTGTTTTTTGTTGCTCAACGTCGGCTATGGGCTTCAAGACAAGTTATGCCTCAAGATCCTTTACAATTTTCCAATCCTTATAATAGTCAATGGAAAAACCAAAAATATCAGAATCCTTCTCAGTACTCCCAACCTGTTTGGAATAACCAATGGCCTAACCAATAGAATAACCAGTGGCCTCAACCTCAAAATCAGTGGCAACCAACATAGGGAAATTGGAAGAAAAATAACCAATGGAGAGGGCCTCCATAGTAGCCTAACAAAATCTTGGTTATCCACAATTACCACCTCCAGTACCTCAACCTGCAATAATGTCACGTCCTATAGCCACAAGTCCTAATCCAAAGCCAACCCAATTACCTTCTTAGCCACAACCTAATCCTAACAACAGGAAACAATAACAACCAATGTATACAAATAATGCTCATAGTACCCTTCTTATGCACTAGAGATATCTGATATCTATTTGAGATCTGGTACCACTTTTCCTGCACCTTAACATCCTATTATTACAGAAGTTGTAGACATTCCTGCAAAATCAACACCACTTCCAGAAGATACACTGCAAAATAGTCCATTCAATTGACATATCTAGAAAAATTGATTTTCACACCCCATTTAATCCCCCCTTTCCACATAGGCTTAGCATGGAGAGATATATATCCCAAGAAGAAACACCATTTGATATCCTTGAGAAGCTGAAAAACATGCATATCCAGATTCCTTTGTTCCAAGCTATCAAAGATGTTCCTCTTTATGGAAAATCTATTTAAGAAGCATGCCTTAAAAATCCTAGACAAAAGAAAAAGGATCCTCAAATAGTCTATGTTATAGCTCAACTTGCAGATATCATGTTGGGAAAGATAGTTATACCAAAGTATTCTAACCTTGGAAGCCCAGTTGTTGATTTGATAATTTGATAAGTAGTCTGTAAAAAATGCTTTAGTTGATTTGGGAGAAGCTATAAATGTTATGATTAAGGATACAATGAATAGGTTGAGTATAGAGGGCTTGAGAACCACTCCAACTGTGTTACAAATTGAAGATAGTTCCACTATCACCTCAGATGGTATTATAGAGGATATAGTAGTCACCTTGGATTCATGGGAATACCCTGCTAACTTTCTCATATTATTACCTAAAGTAAACTTTTCTGGATATCCAGTTATCCTTAGAAGACCCTGGTTAGCCACCACTGATGCCAAAATTAGTTGCACATTAGGAAACATGACAATTTCAAATGGCCAAGCAATAAAGAAACTCACATTATACCCTTTTTCCCAATTGCAACAAGATTTGAATGATCCTGTTTGGCCAGATTTGGGAGATGAGGAAGATGAGCTAAATTCTGTTGCTCATCTCATGATGTTACATAGACAATATTTTCTAAAAATGCAAGAGGAAGATGATGTGATACAAAGTATTCTTACTAATGAGTGTGTCATAGCAAAAGATATTTCCAAAAGCTCTGTTTTATAGTTGTGTACCTATGAGGACTATGTCTTTCCAACAATTCCTAAGATAATCAATCAGTTACTACCCTATGAAGTAGCTACAATCCCAATACTTGAAGTGTCAATGATAGAGATAACAACCACTGTGGAAAATTCCCCTGGATACAACCTCCATGTTAATAATAAGCTGCCACCACAATAACTGGCATTATTAACCAAACTCCTGTGTAAGCTTGAAAAAAAAATTTCTTGGGATTATGGAGACATGGCAGGTCTGAACCCAAAGCTCTGCAAACTAGAATCTATATCAATTAAGGTAATCTACCAATCTTCCAACCTTAGAGAAGAATTAATCGAGCCTTGAGTCAAAACTAAATTGCAAAAGTTGCTAGATGCTGGTTTTATTTATCCAATCTCTGATAGTAAATGGGTATCATATTTGGTCATAGTACCTAAAAAGGGGGGTAAATGGAGGATATGTGTAGATTATATGGAATTGAACAATGCTACAAAGAAAGACCATTTTTGTCATTTATTTATCAAGTTCTTGACACTTTAGCTGGTAAGAAGCACTTCTCCTTTCTCGACGGATATAGTGGTTACAACCAGGTCAAAATTGCTCCAGAGGACCAAGAGAAGACTAAATTCACATGCCCCTGGGGGATATATTCTTATTCAGTATTACCTTTTTTCTTATTTAATGCACCAACTACTTTCTAGAGAGCTGTAATCAACATTTTTTCTGACATATCACATGATTTCATGGAAATATACATGGACAACTTCACTACATTTGGTGTCACCTTTGAGGAAGCCTTGAAGAACTTAGAAAGTGCTAATCAGATGTCAAGAACACAACTTGTCTCTCAACAGTGAGAAATGTTTTATGATGATGGAGGAAGGAGTAGTGCTGGGACATTTCATCTTAGAAGCTGGAATCCAGGTAGATCCTGCAAAAATAGAGCTCAAGTCACTTTTGACAACTGCACCAGTAGATAGGGTCCCTTATTGGTCTTTACCATTCCACATACATAATCATACTTCTGACTATGAAGTAGGTGTTGTCTTAGGAAAATAGTATAATAACCTTGAAAATGCAATTTACTATATCAGCAAAAGCCTACATGGACCAGAGTTAAATTACACAGTGATCGAAAGGGAATTACTGGTAGTAGTTTATGCTCTTAATTAATCCTACCATTATGTAATAGGCCATCCCATCTTTTTTCATACTAACCATGCAACAATCAAGTAACTCGTGAACAAACCCACCATCTCAGGCAGGTTAGCAAGATGACTTCTTCTTTTGCAAGAATTTGACATAACCATTATTGAAAAGCTAGGTAAGGCAAATGTAGTAGCTGATTATCTATCTAGAATCCAGCATGCTGATAGAGACACTACTATGATAGATGACACATTCCCTGATGAGCACTTGTTTCATATTTCCATCAAGAGTCGATGGTATGCCAATATAGCTAATTACCTTGTAGCTAAAAAAATGCCCACACATTTCTCTCTTAAGGATAGGAGAATGCTTGTAGAGAAAAGCTTCCAATTCTCTTGCATAGACAACTCACTATTTTATACTGGCCCAAACCAAGTCATGAGGCGGTGTGTGCGAGAAGATGAGACATATGATATCATTCATGCTTGTCATAATGAGTCATGTGGAGGACACTTTGCAGCTAAGAGGACATCCATGGAGATATTAACTACGGGTTACAACTGACCCACACTTCACAAGGATGCAGCTAATTACACAAGCAAATGTGATAAATGTCAGAGGATGAGTCGCCCAACAAAACCAGATGAAATGCCCTTGAATCCACAAGTGGTGGTAACACCATTTGAAAAATGAAGCATGGATTTCATTGGGCTAATAGATCCTCCATCTAATGGGAAATCCTACATCTTGGTGTGCACTGATTATTTGACCAAATGGGTCAAAGTAAAGGCCATGAAGCACACAAGGGATCATAAGGACACACAATTTTTTCTATGAAGAAATCTTCACTAGATATGGAGTGCCAAGAGAACTTGTAACTGATCAGGGAGCACAATTCACATCTAATTTGATAACAAAACTCATGAAGGAATACAACATTAGACATCGAAATTCCAATCCCTACCATCCTCAAGCCAATGTTCATCCAGAAGTTACAAACCGAGAGATTGAAGCTATTTTAACAAAAACAATTCATCTGCACCGCCGAGATTGGAGCAACAGACTCTCAGAATCTGTCTAGGCATACAAAACAACTTGGAAGACCACTAAAGGGTTCACTCTGTTTGAGTTATTATATGGGAAAGAAACAATGTTACCAATTTAAGTTGAGCACAAAACATTGCGCACAATGCTGGAGTTAAACATTGACCTTCCTACATCACAGAAAGAGCGACTACTGCATCTCAATTCCTTGGATGAAATGCGCAAATCTGCAATGGAGTGAATTGAGATAGTACATAAAAAAAAGAATAAGTGACATGACATCCATATTAAGAGAAAATAGTTTCAAATTGGTGATTGGGCATTATTGTATGATTCTAGATTCAAAGAAATACCAGGAAAGCTACAGACACGATGGCTAGGCCCATATGAAATAAGCCATGTCTTTACCAATGGAGCAGTCAAGTTGACTACAATTGGCCTAGTGCACTTCAAGTTATTAGTCAATGGACATCGACTGTGTCTGTATCATGCGCCCCAGACCAAAGAAGACTTCTTGTAGTAATTCTGACAATGCGTTCCAAACAAACAACATGTAAGACTTCCTACAATAGAGGGTGCAAACGTTCTTCCTGCAGCTCTACCATAACATTCCTTTGAGTATGTCCATAATAAAAACTTCATTTTCACATGAAGTTCAATTCTCCATTCACTTTCTAAAATTATTCTTTCCAACTCATTTCATTTCTTTACCTTCCACCCACCCATCTTCCACATCATCACTGCTTTCCATTTCTATGTTTCTAATAAGATCCCAGTCAGCTGATGCATGTAGCCGCCAGCATTGTTCCACTCTCACCACCTTTTTTTGGCCTGTGCGATGATCGAATGACAGGTATAATCTTTTCAAAAAATTTCCACTTTTAACACATAGATTTAGGTAATTATATCTATTATTGCAATAAATATATGATTGCGACATTAAGCAAGTTTTGTACCTCATGCCATGTGTGACAAGTGTGGACACTTGTCATTATTTTGTAGGGGGAAAGGAAGTGTATTAAAATCTAAATGTCATTTCTAATTACTCGTAAAGATTTCCCGTCACCTCAAATCTGTACTTCGGCCTTGTCTCATTAAAATCCTATTGCTATATCGCATGAGTGTCATACTGTTATTCCCAAATTATCCTTGATTTTTAGACTTGATGTGACCTATAATTAACTCATAGTTAGAATCATAATTCCTTCTGTTAAATGCCATTATCATTGTTCATGTCAAGATTGAAAGAAAAGGTCTGTGGTTTCAAGAAGAGCAATCTAAAATTCAAAAAGGAATAAGATAATTATCAATTGCAGAGCAGAAAAGTTGAAAATTGACAAGCTTAGGTTAAAACAAAGGAGGAAAAAATGTAATACAAATGGGAGGGAAGCTACAGCGACATGAGCCAGTGGGTCATGGTGTTTTTCTTATAGATGTCAAAGTAGTAAGGAGGTTTAATGCATGTGGTTGGTTGCGATATTTCTTGAAAATAGAGTTTGATGAAGAAGTTGTAGCTGAATTTACAAATACATTTTAGGAAGGGAAAACAACCATATGGGGATTAACAGTTGTCACAACAGAAGAATAGATAGTAGAGGTTACAGGGTTACCAACAGTTGGGGATCACTACCCCAATGTGCATGATGCTAGGTCATCTCAGGCCCAGTTTACCCTACCAAGTGACCCTCCTCTGGAGATTAACAAGCAAGGGTGCAAAAAAATGTCTCTTCCTCCACCATTTAATGAATTGGAAACACACATTATTAGGTATTTGACCTACAAAGGAATATTTTCAAATTTGCATGCACATCATTTTAAGTTACTTAGCTACATAAGGCAAAATCTTCCAGTGAATGTTCCTAATTTATTGTATAATATGCTAAGTATCAATGCCAAGGAAACCCAAAAGGGGAATGTAAATTCTATCACCCACCATGCCCTAATCAAGTTTCTAGTCGAGAAATCTCCTAGGGAAGTCTCTCTTTAGCATGGTCAAAATTTTTCCAACATAAAACCCTACAACCCCAGGTTGACCCTATTGAGGAGCCTAGAAATGATGATGCAACACCCATCGAACAAGCTTTTGAACATGACACCCAAGGAATATAAACCAAAAATATTCAAGACAATATGCCTTTGCCTGCTCATATGAGAAATGTACCTACTCCTGCCCAAAAGAAAGGAAAACAAAAAGTAGGAGAAGGAAATTCTGTTCTTGCAACCAAATCACAAAACTCCACAACCTTGAAAGGAAAGAAAAGAAAAGAAAATTGGCTCCTACAGTAGCTACTCCTGCAGTAGAGAGACCGAAGAAGGTTATTAAGAAAAAGGTTGTGGAGGTTAAGGAAAATCATGTGCAAAGAAGATATAGAATGAGAGGACAACTTCCTAAAGTATATGTAGAAAGTCAATCTATTTCTCCCAAGACATCTGATAGAGAGTCCCATGTGCAAATTATTCCAGATGATTCTCCAAATCAGTCTAAAATCTTAGACATTTCTCAAAATCCAGTAGAGAATTATGATGATGAACCTAATGTGTGTCAAAACAACCCCCAAGAGAGCCATTAGAATATCTCAGAGAGCAATGAGGAAGAAGTTCCAATACCTCATCAGTCAGCCTACTCAAAGAATGCCTTAGTGCCTTATCAAAGAATGTGGTTTACCAGTTACCTAGAATAGGCATGGAAAGAACAGAGGAGACAGAACAATCAGGTAGAGGAATGTGGTTTTACCACTTTGCAATCACTTCTCTTTGGTTTATACAATAAATATGTTTTTGTACAACAACTTTATGGAAAGAAAAGAAGAAGAAAATACAGAAAGAAATAACAACCCAAAGTGAGGAGATAAAAGACCTAAAAGAACAATTGGAAAGACAAAAGCAAAGGATGGATCATGCCCTAAAATTGGTTGATCAAATAATCACTTGTAGGCCACCTCCTAGAGTTTATTCTATCTATATGAAAGAACAATTCCTTTTGTTCCAACTAATGATGACCTTAAAAGACATAGACTCTAAGTTTAAGATGACCCAAAAATTTTATGGCCTATATCAGACCCTTCCTTCATGGTAGAAGAACTTACTTTGTGAGCTGTACTTACATAACTTCATTATCCCTGCAGAAATTGAATAAAACCCTTTACTCTACATAGTAGATATACACCTGAGGGCATTAATGTGTTGGATGAATAGTGAAGAAAAATATGACAGAAAATTGGAAAATTACAGAGATCGAAAGAAGTCAGAACCCTTTCTATTAAGGGCAAAAAGTAGCATACTTGATGTGCTCCTCAGGGATTGGTTTAGTCTAACCTATGGAAAAATAAAAGAGGTAACAAAGAAGAAAATATTTGATATCAGAATAGAGGTCTATGCAGAGTATGAGGGAATGTCTTACTTTGTTTTTTCAGAGAGCCCTGGCTGGTGCCAGAAGTAGGTGGAGTAGACTGACATAAATATTTAAGCAATCAAAGCCACAAATCCCTATCAATCTTGAGGTAACTATTCACAGAGCACCAAAGTACTTCCAGCTAGGTGGGAAGATTAGACAAGAGATATGGTGTCCACTTACCATGCAGCCACCTATGCTCCTATGGCCCCTTTATGACACTAATGCTACCAGGCTTGACCGAATGCAAGAGGACCACATGATGGATTTCTGGGAAAGGACAAGAGGTTTCTACTACACTTTCAAGGGCCAAAGAAGAGGAAAGACAAAGGCAGGGGAATTTTGAGGAATAACAAGGGGATGCAATGCTTGAGGACAAGCATTATATTTACCCAGGGGGCAGATGATGAGACAATTTATTATCTCTATTTTATCTTAATCTTGATACTTTTTTAAAATATTACCAAGACATTTGTGGACCTATAACTACTTGAACTTGTGTTAAAAGTACAGTTAGAACCATCAAGCCTATGGGTAGATAGTTATGTCATGTTTTTCTAATATATATATATATATATATATATATATA
>MU224951.1:14538077-14565875 GCA_018584345.1 Thuja plicata | reverse complement strand
TTTATACTGCAGTACCAAAGTTTTGTGGGTACCATCCCCACCCCAGTTTTACTTTCTATTTGGAAGGTTTCTGGGTTACCAATCTTTGTGTTATGAATGTTTACATTTTCATGATTGCAGTAGATTAGATGAATGAATGGCTAAAGAATATAAAAGTGCAGAAATACTTTAAAGTTTTAAGTGTTACTGATTCACCCCTCCCCTCTCAGTAACTTGGTTAATCCTGAATATTTCCAACAATTGCATTATGTCCATTTACATATTTATTATATCATCAATTACATCATTAATCATTAAAATCATTTTGTATTTTTTATCCACCTCATTAATCATTAATCACATATATCCACCAACCCATAAAGCATTAAAATATCTATACATTACATAATATCCATCCATATCCACATACACCATAAGTACACTTATTAATCATCCATCCAACATACATCATAAACACATCATATATATATATTCATCATCCACACTAACCTGCATTCTAAAATGTTAGAATCATCATAAACATAATATATAGTATAAATCATGTATCACACAGATCCTGCATTATAAGTGTTAGTCACGTCATCCTATAACATAAATATCATATAGAGCCATAAGTGCATACATAAATCATAAACACACACATCACATAGTATCCACATCATATAGGATTAATCTGCATCATAATATCAACCATGAAAGAATAAAAGTCCATAGTCCATAATAGTCCATAGTCCACCAATGTCTCATCATAATATCATAAAAGAAAAAATGTACATTGAATTCCACCTAATAATACAAAAAAATATACATCTCATAATGCATGGTGTTGTGGGTCCACAACACACACCCCATTTTTGTCCTCTGACCATGGGGGCCCCCTTTCTTTTTTTGGGTTTTTGGGTCTGCCCCTCTCCCTGTTCCTTGAACTGGTTTGTTTAGGTTCCTTTTGAGGAAACAAAGGTGGCTTTCGACCCTTTTTCACTTTTGGTGTTTTAGAGGACCTCAAGTCCTCCGAAACACTGAAAAGGTCGAAGGGCTGAGCCTGACCCTTTTGGTGTTTTGGCCTCTGAAACACTGAAAAAGGCCGAAGGCCAAAACCTTCACATATTTTGGTGTTTCAGCCTCTGAAACATCAAAAAGGGAGTGAGGCCACCCAAATTTTGGCATTTCAGCCTTCAAAACACTGAATTTAGGTGACATCACCCGCGGGGTTATAAAGTGGGCTGAGCCTCTTATTTCCTCACTTGTCTTTTTTCTCTCTGTAACATTTTTCCACCTCCTCGCATGATCACCATTTCTCCTTGCCTCCTCACTGGACATTGTTAGTTATCCCTCCTTGCACTCATTGACTTGTTGTTTTCTTCTTCTCCTCGTGCCTTACAGGTAGGGCCTTATTGCCATTTCCTTTCTCTTCTTTTCATTTTCATTTTTTCATTATAGCATCTGTTTAGGTTAGGTCTTTGACCTAGTTAGGTCATGCTCCCTCCTAGGTCCTTGGGTTTTGTTCCCTTGGACCTTTGGAGGGGTCACTCTCCTTTGTTTGTCCTTTTCTTTGCATTTTTTTAGAATTAGGTTTTTTTGACGTTGCGACCTAGTCACAGGTTTTTAGCCTCCAAAAGGCTGAAAACATCCATCCCCTCGAACAATTTTGAACCAAGTGCAGTTTGCACTTTCAGCATTGTCATCGTTTCAGACCTCCAAAACCTCTGAAACCCCCAAAATGCTGATGAATTTGAAGGCAAGGTCTCCCTTCCTAAATTTTTTAGACTTTTGCACATTGAAAGTCTGTAAGCATTCCTTTAGCACCGAATCTCTTTGAGATTTTAGGTTTTCGCACCTTGATTTTCAGCAAGTTTTTCGCACTCTGCAAGTCTGAAAGGGATTGCTTCACCATTAGCCTCAAACCCTCATCCTTTGCAATTTTGGCCTTTCGCACCCTGACCTTGTCATTGGCATCCAAAATCCCAAAAAGTCTGAAAGAGTGAAAACTGCATTTCTAGCTACTTAAGAGCCTTCTGTTTCTAGTTTTCTTAGTTAGTTTTGTTTTTCTTTCCTGCTTTAGTAATTTTCTTTCAATAAAGATACTGATACTTGCATGTTTTCTCATAGGAATGCCTGAGAAGCGGACAACACCACTGATGAAGTACCTATTCAAGGGGACCTATCCCCCTCAAAGATTGGAAACAGACATATAGAGATCACTAATACCGACATCGAGAATGGGGACTGAGATCACTTCATAGTAAGGTGTTCTCAACTAGTGGGAAGGATCAAAGACTATACCTCCCTGGTTCTATCAGGTCAGGTCAATGCAGCAGCCCACCCGATAGTGGTCATGTCCTCCGAGCTTATCATGACCTTAGATAACCACTACATACCAGATGAAAGGGTGGTCAAGAATACAGAAGGAAAGATAGTCCTTGACCTAATGCCAGACAACATAGAAGAGGCCTTCCATCTCGAGAAGGGTGTAGACAAGTTCTATGACTTCTACATTGAAAATGAGCTGAGATGGTTCAAGAACAAGACCGAAGATGCTTATGAGATTGCAAACCGGGAATACCTCCAACAACCTCTCCCAAAGAAAAAAACTAGACAAGATAGATCTCATAAAGGGGTACTTAAAAGATGACATCTAGGCCGCAGTAACATTAATAATCTGAGTGTATGGACTACCCTAGTCCATCCAACTTGAGAAATGGATGATCTTATTGATAGAGAAGATCAGGAACCACAAAGCCATGTTTGATTGGGCTACCATCCTAAGTGATAAATTGGATGAGAAAATGACCACGGTTAAGAACAACCCAAAGTTCTACATGACTACATATATAGTGTACCTGTTAGCAACATGAGAAAACTATCCACAGTTCATAAAATGGGGAAAATTTAATGACCCAAATGCATGGCCTCATATTGTCTATCCACAATTGGTGAGAAGGATGGATATTCCTAAAGATATCCCAGACTACAAAATACTCAATTATGTCTTTATCTTCACAGTCATCAGATCCATAGAGGGTGACTATGCGAAGAGCCTATTAGAAGAATTTTCTACCAAAGTAAGGGCCATAGGGGCATACTATATACAGTTCAGAACTTTCACATATATTTGAGTGTCAAGATATACCCTCCACCCCAAGAAGCTACCAAGGTACCCATCTGATTGGGTAATCATCCTAGAAATGGCCAGGAAACTTGTGGATGCATATGAACACATCAAACATTAAAAGAAGCATTGCTGGGACTTCCCCATTTCCCTAGACCCCTACACTCTCTAGGACATGAAGATCTATAATTCATTGGCCTTTGAGTGGGAAAAGTGACCAATCCAACTATATAAGAGCATCTGGGCCTGATTTGACCCCATAGGTAAATACAACCATATCATTGGAAAGTTCTACATCCATGAGCCACACATTAAAGATCATTGGATGAATTGTGTGGATGACCATGAGGTAACAATTAGGGATTATTGTAGGATGTCCCTCACACTAGAAAAATAATCCTTGAAGATTTATATTCCCCTAAATGTTTGAGATAAGGATTCATATAATGTACTGGAGTCGATATATACGGTTGATAAAATATACAATTGACCTATTCTTAATGCAGAGATAAATAAAGAGGAAAATGACAGCATGGAATTTAGAGAAAGGCATGTGGTCAAAATGATTGAGGAATGGATCAAAATGCCTTATCAAATGGATCCAATTCCTATAAAAACACTAATGGATCCACCTAGGAAAGCAAATAAGAAACACTGAGAGAGGTCCACAAAACCCCAATACAAGAAGGCCCCACCTCAGAAGCTAGGAACAGTGTATGGGCATGAACGTGAAGTGGAATATGGTTCTAATCCTAGGCACAAGGTCCCAAAATATAGGATGAAAAGGAAGACAGATCCCCCTGTTGGATCATCACAGGCCACCCAAGATGAAGGCCCTTCCACTTCTAGCTAATCTCCCCCTACTGTTGGAGATGGGAAGAGGACTTTTAAAATAAAGAGAGCTTTTATTTCTCCACGATTGGAAACTTTAAAACAGGAGCCGGAAGAGGAAGATTTACCCTTGGTGAAAAGGAAAAGATCTCAGGAAACCTCTCTGAGGAAGAAGGAGATCACAAGGAAGCAGGAAGAGGCTCCTAAAGAGTATGACAATCCGTTTGATACCCTAGGCTCAGATGAGTTCCTTATGTCCAATTTTGAAGGCCTAGAGGGTTTTGTAGAGTAGGGGTATGATACAACTGAATCAATGACATGAATTGAATTGGAAACATAGGCACTCTTCCAGCCTCAAGTGATCCTCACTCCACCTTTAACCCAATTCACAAACCCTACACTAAATGTTCCTATCACAGGAGTGGACTCTAGCACTAGCCTAGGGGTAGAAACTCAAGATGTTGGTGCTACCTAGAGCATAGAAGGGGCTAAGGCTAAAGGGGCTAAGGCTAAACAAGAGAGTTCAACATAAAATCCACCACCTTACATTCAAACTCCACCAACCTCTCTCCCACCTCCCATTCCTACTCCACCACCTTCTCTCCCAACTCCAACACCAACCTTGCCTTCTTCTACTTCTACTCTCCCACCTCCCATTATGACTCCTTCCACTCCTACTCCACCACCTATAGTGCCTACATTGACTCCACTACCATATGTTCCTTTTCCTTGTGTTATCATGACTCCCCAAGTGGTGGTAAGCTCAGAAGATGCATCTCCCTTAAAAACCACATTGGAAGCCATGAAAAGCCTTAATACAGAAATAACAATCAGTTCCTCTGGGGATGAAGGCCATGATAAAGGTGAACATGAGGATACAGTGGAAGAAGAGAAGAGAGAGGAAGAAAGCCACGAAGGAGAAATGCATGAGGAAGAAGCTAGAGAGGAAGGTGAACACAAGGAAGAGGCAGAGGAGGAGGTGGCTCCTGGATCACAAAGCTTGGCTTCAGTCCTTCACATCACCCCATATGAGTCGGTTACAACCTTTAGTAAACCTACTTGGTTCACTAAAGAGATTCAGCCATGAAGAACTTACATAGACAAAGAAGAAGGAGAATACACAAATATGGCGTTCCTAGGGTAGGCCTTCCATCAAGTAGAGGCTAATATACCAACAAGGACCATATCTTATGTCACTCAAGACACCAGGGGTCACTGGAAGGCATAGGTAACAATTCATTCTACTAGCACCTTTGAAACACAACTCACACTAGAGGACAATACATTCGAAGAGGTGGATCTAGGGGAACCAACTAGGGAGGGAAGTACGACCCTAAAAACTCTAGGTTTGAAGCATTCTCTAGGTTTTATGAGCAAAGACAAAGAAACCATCAAGTCTTTGACAGAGAAGAATGAGGATCTTAAGAAATTTATTCATAAGATGGTGGGTTCCATTGACCGAAGTTTCCCAGAGGCCTCATTACTGGCCGTACTAGAGAAGAGAGCTACTCTAGACTTGCCGAGAGGTATGACCCCCTCTTTCTTTCAGGAAAGTGCTGATTGGAAGAGAAATTTTGAATAGTTTGGAGAAAGGGTTATCAAACTAGTTTTTAGGCCTTTCAGAGTTATTCTAATAGAAACCACAAAGTTGATAAAAATAATGGAGAGTGATGAGAGATTAGATTTCGAAGTGACCAAATGGAAAAATACTCTCCAAGACCTTAGGATTATCAAGAAGCAATGCTTCCAAATTCTGGTCAAGATATATGAAGGTGAAGAGCCAGACAAATTTAGAACATGGATTAAAATGATAGCCAAAAAAATTAAGGTTTGCAAAAAGTACGTAAATCACATACGGAAAAAACATAAGGAAATTATGGAGAGGGTAGAAGAAATAGACAACTTCTTCACATGTATTGTCTTAGAACTGTACCAGGACCAAGATAAATAGATCCTATGCCTAGCCAAAGGGGTGATACAACAATTCAAAGAAATTCTGGCAGGTGTTATCACCAAAGAAGGCCTACACCAATTGTTCTATTCCAAGGAGGACATGCAAAGGATATACGAGCATGAAGAAGAGATCAAGTTCTACGCTCTTGAATTGACCATTTTTAGAGAGAAGCAAGAATGATGAATTAACAAAGTCAAGAGGTAAGAAATAAAATAAGAGGAGGTATAGGAAATAGTGCAGAGGCTAAGATTTGCTCATCCAGAGGTGTTCTTAAGCTAACTACTCAAATCCAGACTCAACCCTTTTTGAAAGATGCATATTTTCCAGACTTAGCCATTTTTCCCAAAGGATAATTTTTCAAAATTTTGACCTTTTGGTCTTTCGGCCTTCTCATCATTTTGGCCTTTCAAATTTTGAAAGGCTGAAATTTTTGGGGTATCAAGTTTTGATTCACACTTATTCGCATTTGCACTTGGAAAATTTTGGTGCAGAGGTCGGGGTCTGAATTTCTGGGCCATTCCAGCGAGATCACTTTTTTGCATGAAAATTAAACTTTAGATCAGATGGATGCATAAATGGAGTTTATTTTGCAAGGAATAAGGGTCTTCTATCAGTCCCCACCTCAAAGAGAACCATAGATGAAGATTACAAGGGAGAACTTAGAGATCAAGAAGAAGACTCTAGTTGCATGCAATAAAACTCCAACTTCTCTCTCTTCTTTCTTAACGAGTTTGATCCCTTTTGCATGGGAAAACTAATTGTAAATTGATTAAAGATCCATGAAATTTTTTTATTATAAGTTCAACAATAGATTTCTTTAGTAAAACCTTAGGTTTAGTTTGTTTTCATTGTTTTTAGAGTCTCTGATGCCCTAGTTTTGGCATTCAGAGTTTGTAGATCATAACTCTATATATTGTAATCAAAACAATGTATTATGGTCAGATCCTTGATGCAATAAAGATCTAAATTTGGTACTTCATTCATGGTGTGATATTTTCTTCCATCTATGCAAAATTAATGAATGTGTGTATGCTTATTCATTCTTTTCAAAGAGCCAGCTATTTTATTGTGTGTTGAATCTACGTTTCTTTAGTTGGAGTTTGCTGTTGTTTATCTACCTTGTTGTGACGAATGTATGGGAAAGATCATCTTTTGGGATTAACAATAAATTCATCTTGTGGGTGCACACATCTTTTTGGCTTCATGATTTGATAGATTTTGAAAATCTTGCATGAGTGAATACGTTTTATCTCCAAACGATTACATCTGTCAAGTATATGATTGTGACGTGGTATGATTTATATATGGTGGGTTTGTTCCAAATCTCTCGGTCATTCAATTCAAAAGGAATGATCAATAATGGTTTATGTCTGTTAGGATTTAATTTTCAGAAATTCTTCATTCTTGTCACCCTACTCATTTAAATTTCTATCATAAATTTGAAATCAATCTAATCATCTTTAATTTAAAACACAAATTGTCATCCTTAGTTAATTACAAACTTTTATAAATTAGAAAATACAAAAAAGCACTAAATTTGTTTTGCAGTTTGATGTCTTGAAAGTACCAACAAAGGCCTCCTCATGAACATTCAAATTTATCTTCAACTGAGTTACCAAGTAGGTTGTACCACGACCTCGAAGAACCTTGGGAATAAATTTGTTATTCTTTCAAGAGAGGAAATCGAATCTCGAGATCCTAGCAATTGAATTGTGTAAAAATAATGCTCAACACATGGTACATGCACCTAGGTGTCACTATATAGCTTATTTGTTTTGAAATCAAAAGATTGGAAAGTTTATAAAGGATGCCAAGATTTTTTATCAAGCCCTCCAAATGATTTGGCCAACTAACAATTTTTATCCTTTAGAGAATTGAAATCCAACACTTTAGGCTCTGTAGAGCCAAGACAGGTAAGCCTAACTTCAACCGCTCTCCCAATTGAAGCTTTTTATAATAGATATTTTTATCTTATAATGATATTTTTATATGCTATTTCAAAGGGCATGTAATTTTGAAATGAGAAAATAATCTTATCTTCACTTAGTATCTTAATTCGTGATATCTACTACTATCTTTCTTCATTTTCTACTATTTCCTTTTATATATGATTTTATCTACCTATTCTATGTCTTTTTCTTCCATGCTACTACTTCTACTATATCTTTTATTTATTACTACTATAAATTTATCCTCCTATTGTGCTATCATTGCTTCTAATTTTATGTTTTTCTAACTTACTCCTACTAACAAAGTTTATCTTGATGATTTTAGTTTTGATTATTTAAATATTGACTAGTGCCTTCTTCATATTGGGATACATAGTCACTCTCATCCTTAACCTTAAGGTAATACCCATATGAGAATTTTTTTTTTAAGATCACCACTCGGATGACCTGGTCAACTAATTTGACCTTTAATGCCTTCAATTATTAGACACATCACCATTAGTTCTATTGAGTTTAACCTTTGCTTGAAAAGACCAATAGAAAAAATACAGTATGGACAATAACTTCTCATACAATTTTTGATAATCAAATTGTAATGTATGAAAAATAACTTCTTTGAAAAAAGACTCAAGATAGCTTCTATTTACTTGAAATAGAAATCACAGAGGAACAGATTAACTCAAAGAATTCATTCACAAGATTTTAAAAGTAAAACATTGTCATTATATTCATAGTGAAAATGTCTTTTACAATTGATGAAATATGTCTTCTATTCTATATTTCTTATGTCATTCAAATACAAAATGGGTTCATATCTATATATATGGACCTTACATCGTTTCATGAAATATCATGTCTTTTCAAAATACAACTAACTTTCTAAACACTTAACTAACTATACCTAAAGAAAATATTAATAGCCCCCAAATGATAGATGTACTCTTGGGTTTTGTGAACCTCCAAATTGGAATGTAACAACAACATGGTGTATTTGTGCTTGTACAATTGATAAAAAATATTTAGAAGAAAAGGCAATGCATAATGTTTTCTCAAGATTTCTTGCAAACATTTGGGATGTTCATCAGTTAACCTTTGTGTCCATTGTTCCAAAGGAAGGAGAGACCCCTCATGCATAACCTCAGGTACAAGATCTATTTTTTCTTCTAACCTCTTCATGTCAGCCTTCAACTCATTATAGAAATCATCATGTATTCTTTGCAATTCCTTCCATCCAAAAATTGTTCTCCTGGCCAATATATAAGAACATATGCATGAGAAGGGAGTAGTGCTTGAAATAACAATTGATAAAATCACTCCTAATCCTCTCTAGGTCATCATTAATATCATATGAAATATAGGAGGCATAATCAAAGAATCGTGCATCTTTGGACTGAATATCCATTGTTAATACCATAGCTGCTACATCCATCAAAGGAGGAGCCTCAATTCCAAACACCTGTCTGACTAAGAGGTAAGTGTAACCAATGTATGGATGGAATACCGCTACATCAAAAGGAGGTTTATCATTATCACAAAATATCCTATGAATTCTTTCATCCTTTGGTATGTGCATAGGAAGTACCCATCTTTTGTAAGTACTCTCCAGGGCAAAATACTCATCCTTCAACTTCGATACACCAATATTGTTTTCTGATCCTAAATCAAGCTCGAAAACCCTCTCAATTGTTTCCCTATTGATTGGTACCATAGGGTATCCATCCTTATCATACACGGTCTTAGTTTTTGGATCATACTTGTTTATAATTCCTTGCAAGAACTCTGTGTTTACAAATACATTGGGTACCACCAACCTTCCAAGGTTAAGCTTCCATGGATGAAAAATTGGCTCGCTCTCAAATCTTCTATTATAGTGAAACATGAACAACTCATATCCTCTAGTTTTTGTCCAAATATCTCCCAATTCCTCACATTTATCCTTTGATCCTTCCTCACCTGACTTAATAGATTATGAGAATTGGTCTAATAGATCATGTTTAAGGTTTCTACTCTCCACCTTTTGTATTTTGGGCTTATATTCCTCTGTTGGATTAGTTTGCAGGACATCTTTCTATTTTTAGCTCTAGGTTTATGAGAAGACAATGGCTCTATGATTCAAATTAGATATAAATTAGAGGGAACTCAAAAAACTTACTTGATAATCTCCTGGAATCGCTCTTCTCTTTAGTTTCTTCTCAATTCTGCCTCCCAAGGTTGGCACAAACCAAGCTTTAAGCCACCATGATCCATTATAGACAAGTTAAAATGCAATGGTCATAAATGCCAAGTTCAATTTATCCTATTGATGTGATTACTATTAATTAGTTTATTCATGATAATTTTCCTAGCATTAGTGGATTTGATAGAAAAATCATCGATTAACTCACAGTGCTTCCTTTGATATGTCATTTTGGCTAAAATATGCATTTGCTTAAATTATTTCCATTTTGTTAGACACTTTGTTTTACCCGATGGCCTTTTTGATTTAAGTTAGAGCCTTTCCTTCGAAAAACCATTTTCAGATAAAATCTCATTGTCGCTTAGCCTGTATCTAAGTTATCTGAAGTTCTATTTTGTCCAATGACATTGTCAGAGAACTCATGGATACTTTTAATGATAAATATTTTATCGATTAAAAGTTGACTTCATTTAAATCTTATCTACTTAGCTAGGTATCCCCTTTTATCTGATGTGTCTGTCATTGAATTTTTAATGCAATTAATCAAAGTCACTTTTCAGGCATCGATTCACATTTATTTCTGCCATGTGATTAGTCATTTTAACCAATGCTTCCTATTTTGATTAAGACTTTTTGAATCCATTTATAAACCTTCCAAAACATTTCGAAGAGCCCTTTATCATTTTATCCAACATATTTTCCTTTCTAACCATTCATTCCTCTTTCGAGATAGTCTATGTATTTTCAATGAAAGCAACATATATTTCATTAATGATAATATTTTCTATGTATATTGGATTTATTTCATCAATTTGTTTACAATGCCTTTTCTGCTATGACTTTGATGTGCTTTTTTTCTGTGAGACTTCCAAACTCGTTGATGAATTCCTTAATGGGTTTGCAAACTCCAAAATGGAAGCAAGTAAACTTTCATATGTCTCTCTAATCAATTGGAAAATAAAATCCTTAACATCCTTGTTAGTCCTTCTTGAGAAGAGTTCAAATGTTGTCATTGCAAAAGATCATTAATGTAATAGTACAAATATGTGACGCTATAGAGAATCAACTAGAGAATCAATCCATCCCTGCACACTATATGTCACACTGATTATGAAAGCAAAATTTTGATCTTTTTTGGAATCCCAACAATGGCTTTTTTTGGGGATGAGGTATTTAATAAATACTTGCGAGAATTTAGAACTCTGGAGAGTAGACCAAAACAAGGGAATATAAAATATACAAGTGTGATGAATGGCGGTGATAGAAATATGTACAAATAGGATGGAAGTGAAACCTAATCTACTATGCATGGAATATACCTTCTCCTCCTAAGATAAGAAGTGCTTCAAGAATTATCCATGCACTAGAAATTCTTGTGTTTCTCCTGAAGTATTCTGAAAGTAATGTGCATTTTCTCCATCCTTTCCTATGATTACATATGGTCCAATCCACAAGGATTTTTAACTTTCCATGCTTTCCTTTATCCTATTTTTATGGATTCCACATTAGTACCCAATCCCCTCCTTTAAACATCCTATCCTCTACCTTTTTATCATGTAGGACTTTAACTTGCATTTGGATTTTTGCATTATATTTTTGAGCATATCTCCTAATTTCATCCAACTCCATTAGCTTCTCAAATATTTCATCTATGAAATTAACATCCTCAATCTCTTCTTCTAACATAAATCTTTAAACAGGCAAGAAGTTATCCACCGGTAATATGACCTTCTTCCCATATACTAGTTAAAAAGGCGAATGTCTAGTAGATTTTTCAATTGTTATCCTATTAGCCTATAATGCCAAGTTCAATTTGGAATCCAATGCTCTCTTACACCTATCTAAAATTATTCTAATTATCTTTAGTATATTCTTATTGCTAGATTATCCTTGGGGATGATATGGCAAGGTATAAGAGATATTAATTCCATAATTGTCACAAAAATCTACAAATTCTCTGGATCTGAAACAAATTCCACTGTCAGTAATAAATTTGTAAGGAACTCCAAATCTGGTAAAGATATCCTACATCAAAAAATTTATCACTAACTTAATAGTAGCATGTCTAGTAGGTATTTCTTCCACCCATTTAGTAAATTAATCTGTGGCTACTAGTATCCACCTATGTCCTTCACTTAACTTGTCTTTAATTTCACCTATTAAATCAATACCCCACATTTGAAAAGGCTCTTCATTCTCCATGGGTATAAGGGGTAAAGTTCCTTGATATTTCAATTTCCCAGAGAAATTCTAACATGATTCACATCCTTGAATATAATCATAACAGTCATTGAACAAATAAGGCCATTTTTTCCTTCTTGCAAGATATTATGTGCTGTAGACTTTGCAGAGAAATGACCACCACACATATCATCGTGAAACTCTTTTAGTATTTATTCTACTTGGTAATTGTCTAGACATAACAACAACACTCCTTCATAATTCATCCAGTATAAATCTCCATCAATCAATACATATTTAGATGCATGAAGTTTCAAGGACCTCTTCTAATTTTTATTTAAGTTATCTGGGCACTTCATATGTTTCAGGTAATAGAAAACATTCTTATACCATGGGCATCTCTCAATACTTATAACTGCATGCTCTAGGTCTACTTGGTTCACTTGAGCCGCCTCAAGATTAGACTCTGCCATCAATTTTTCTAAACCCCATCCTCTTACCAATTTGGTTATTTGGATATTGATATTGAATTCTTGGACTTGGTTAATCCATCTACATATTCTCCCAGTTACTTTTTCTTGCCTAAAAATATCTTTAATAGATGCATTAAGGACATAGGCTATGACTTCAGCTCCAACCAAGTAGGGTCTAAATTATTTTACTGCTTTGAGCAATGCATAAGCCTATTCTTCATTAACATCATATTTTAATTTTGCAACCTGTAATGTCTTACTAAAGAAAGCAATGAATTTCTCACGTCCTTCATTTTTTTGCAACATCACTGCAGCAATTGTATGGAAATAAGAAAAGGAGAAGATTTGAAAAGGTTTAGAAAAATCTAGGGACTTCAAAAAAAGGGCTTCCATAATAGATTGTTTAATGATTATGAAAGCATCTAATGCTTCTTCTCTCCAATCTAGTGATGCACCTTTCTTCAACATTTTAGCAATTGGTTTCGTAATCTCAGCAAAGTTTGATATGAACCTTCTCACAAAATTTATTTGGCCAAAAAATAACTAAATGGCCTTCACTGTCCTTGGGATTGAGATCCTACAAATATCAGTAACACATTTTGGATCAATCCTTACTCCCTCTTTGGAGACAATGTGCCCCAATAAATTTCCCTTTGTTACTCAAAAGTGATACTTCTTTGGATTCATTGATACACCATATTATAGGAATTTTAATAATATCCTTTCCAAGCACTTGCAATTGTCTTCAACTTTCTTAGAGTATACAGTCAAATCATCTTGGTAAATTTCCATGATAACATCAATCGAATATTCAAATGCAACGTCCATAGCCCTTTTGAAAGTAGCTCCAACATTTGTTAGGCCAAAAGGAATTCGTACATAGACATAGGTACCCCATGACATTGTAAAGGATGTCTTATACTATTTTGATTCCTTTACCTTAACTTGGTTATATCTAGAAAACCTATCTATGATAGACAATAATTCATTTCCTATTACCTTTTACAGCAGTGCTTCCAGATTAGGCAACGCATAGTTGTCTTTCAAGGATGATACATTTAAGTCCATGCATAGTCTCATGTCATCATTATTTTTCCTAATTGGGACTAATTTGATATCCAAGTAGAATGCTTGATAGCTTTAATTATTCCCCCATCTCTTAGTTTCATAAATTCCTCCTTTATTTTTGGGGCCAAAGTAGGATTGATTGGCCTTTGTCTTTGTCTAGAGGGCTTGGCATCACATTTTAATGGTATCTCATGTTGGAATAATTCCTCTCTATAAGATTTTAGATCATAATAAGACCATGCAAATACATGCCTGTATTTCCTTAGTGGTGCAATAAAATTTGATATGATCTTGGGAGAAATTTTCTTCCCTATTAAAACATTTTTTGGTGCATTATCAGTTCCTAGATTTATTTTCTCAACATCTTCATCCTTAACATGTGTTGTATTCATTTATTCCCTATCATCCTCATCAAAAAATATTTCTAGTTCCACCAATCCTCTAGGGATATTATTTGTCTTTAATTAGACCACCTCTTTTCTGAATAGAGTTTCTTTTCCATTATCATCTTCTACACATGCATTAAAATAAATTTCCTACGAGTCATATCTATCTTCACATCTTAAAAACTTCAATATGTCATCATCATATTCAAATAATTTCCAATTCTAAATATTATTGCTGGTCTACTTTTTATCTCAACCTTTGATACTCCACTTAGTGTTATGTCATCTTGTTTTACTGCTAGATTAGCCAACATGTCTACCATAGTATTTTTAGACCTATCCACCCAACCAACTGAGAAAGCATAAAAAAACTCAATTATATCCCATACCTCATTTCTTCAATACCTTAACCTTGTGTTCTTAGCATAATATTTAGATCTAACTTGAGAGATGATTAATTTTGAATCTCCAAACACGCTTAGCAATTTGATCCTGTGTTTATAAGAAACACTCATTTCTAATAGAAGAGTCTCATATTAAGCTACATTATTTGTGCAGTCGAAGTCTAAGAGGAAAGATTACTTGAATTTTTTCCCTCAAGAGAGATAAACACTATTCCTACTCCATTTCCTTCTTTACTACAGGCTCCATAAAAAAAATCCTCCAAACCAACTCCTCACTCTTCTTGGCTTGGATCTTTATTGGATTAGTATTTCTCAACTCAAGTTTAGGAAGTTGAACTCAAAAATTGTCCATATATGTATGACATAAATAGACTAGCTGGTTGGGATCAACTTCCCTAATGACATAGGAGGACCTTGGTTCTCTATTGATCTTGAATTCCTTGTCATTCACTGGGATAGTGGCATATGATAGGTCTAACTATACATGTCCTCCCACCAATCTAGTTCACTGCCTTGAGAGTAACATACCATAACTAGGAGAAACATCTCCTACGATGGTGTCAGTTCTGTAAGTAGCTTCAGGACACTTTTCTATTTTAAATTCAACATCTTTCATGATGCCCACAATATAGATTTATTTTTTATCCATTTCATATCATTTCCCCTATGTTGTATCCATGTTTAATCTCAATTCTTTCATAACATCACAACACACGATATTTATAGCAGCCCCAGAGTCTATCATACAATTTCTCACAAGCTTGTTGTTGATCAAAATTGTCATATAGAATGGATCAATCTGAGAAGGGATTTTAGTTCATTTGGTGCCAATATATAATTTAGGCCTTGGCTCTTCTTCTTTACTCTTAGTGACCCCATTCTACTCCTTCGGTACACTATTTAGTAATTTTCTAGAATTGTACTTGTATTACGGGTATTTCATCATGTGGGACTGATACCTTCATTTGAGACAAAGCACTTGTGATATCAAAAGTAGTTGTAGAGGTATTCTAGATTGGTCACTAACTCAAAATTATCAACACCTTCTAGCTTGAATGGTTTGACCAATTTAGTGCCATTATTTTCACTTTTTTTTTTTTTTTTTTTCTGATGGTTTGGTTATTTTTGTTGTAGCTCCTTTATCTTTTTGATTTGTTTCTTTCATAAAAAGTCTGGTAGGCTTACCTTGGTCTCCCTTCAGTGTCCTTCCTCTCAAGTTATAAGTACTACTAGCTTGGGCTGCAACAACAATAGTCAAAGATTTAATTTCTTCTTCGGTAGGTCTTCTCATTCTAGGAACATTTTCTTCATCATCTGAGAACTCATTTTGCATGTAACAAAGCTGATTGTATTTTTGGGAACTAGCATCAATTTCACACCCCTCCTCATATGAATCATAATCATTAGTACCTCTAAATAAATTCATTAAAACTATTTTTATAGTCTGATATGGATCAAATTCATCATCTTCTATATTTTCTTCTTGCAAACTTTGTGGTACAACACACTATTGAGGTGAATGGGGCAAGTTTCAAACCACACACCAAGGATTTTCACTAACCATATGATTACCTTTCCTGCTTAAAGGATCTAGTGTATCCTTATTTTGTTTAGGCATCTTAGGTTTCTCATTTTTCCAATTTCTATTGTATGACATATCTTGTAGCCTCATCCTATCATTCCTACCAAATTGTGGTCTTTCATTCCTGCTAAACTAAGGTCTATCATTTTTACCTACTTTTATTGTGAGATACTTTAAATAATTTATGACTTTTTCTAATTTTTCCTCTTCCTTGTTTTGATTTAATGCCCCGGGGTTATGTATTTTTAGCATCATCCCCTTTTCCAATTTTACTAGAAGATTTCTTGTTATTCTCTATTGTAACTACAACTCTACATGCATATGACAAAGTATGTGGATTTATTGATCTGATTTCATAGTTTATATTACTATCATAGGCATCCATATAAAATACCAAACAAATCTTATTAGTGGGTTTCATCCGGGAAGGAAATCTATTCAACAAATTATGAAACCTCTTATTGAACTCAACCACTTATTAATTATATCCTTTCTTTATACTGGTCAAATCATGTAAATAAAATGAAGGATCATTATGATCACCATATTCTTCAAGGAAAGAATTTATGAAATCTACCCATTTATTGATCCAATCATCAGGCAACCCTTTATACTATTATGTAGCATCATCATTCAAGGATTGTACAAACAATTTCATATAGATGTCTTCATGGGGTACTTCATGGTTCTCAATAGTGTTCTCAAATGTTCTCATGTGACTCTTAGCATTTTCCATAATAATTCCTCCAAATTTAGGGATGTTAGCTTTCCATTAATTCTTTATGTCATGCCAGGCACCAAGGATTTGTGTAAAGTCCACTAGTTTATATTTGTTGACATTCATGGGGCCTCTTGCAAATGCAAAAGGATCTCACTGGAAGTGGGGTCCATGGTTTTGGGGAACATATTGGTATTGACCATTGTAATTATTGAAATTATGATAATGAGGAGGAGGTGGCAGTGGATTGTGTGATTGGAAATTTTGATGATGAGGCCCATAACTAGACTGGTCATAATATCCTGCATGGTAGTTTCCTCCTTGTTAGAAGTGGTTATTATTATGTGGTGGATGCTGATATCTTGCTCTTTTGACCTGGTTATTTTAATACAAAGTATTATTGTAAACTCTATACTGATTCTGATTGATACCCATCCCATCATTTTGGTATTTCTTCCTTGCAGATTTTCAGGGGTCCTTTCACCTCGGTTAGACCTTTGATAATTATGTTCTAATGCCTTAGGTTTGATACATCAACCAAGTATACCCTTTATTTCTTGGGATAGTCCATTATTCTGATCCATGGTTGTGAGTGTGAATTGTGGGCCTGCGAACCTACACACAACACTTCAATAGATCATTTCATTAGTGGGTTAGTAGCATGAAATTCATCAAAATAACAAAGAAAACCCATTAGAAACCGATCTATTGCTTCCTAATTAAGGTGAGTTTGATCTATTAAGATGCTCTCATATTAAACATGTTAGATTAGTGACTAGACTACCTTAAGATGGAAGATTCAAGTGAGTATGATACAATAAATGCATACTTTACTCAAGATTTTGCTAAAAACCATACAAATTAAGCTAGAAATGCCAAATCTAAGCTACAAATGCATATAATAGTTAAGCTCAATGGTTTTAAGAAATGAATTTTATCTAAAATATAAACTATGATGCAATTAAATCTATTTGAGATGCACAATTAAACACTAGATGAAATTTGACACTATAACATTGACATTGAATTTAACTCTCCTTTGAGCTTAGGACGAGATTGGCATTATAGGAATTCCATCAGATTGGGTTGTTAGGATTAAAACTTAGTGAAGTGTTAAGATTATCCCTTCCTTGATCCATGTGAGTCAATCCATGTGATTTGTTTTAATTGGCTCCATTTGTGCTTTATTTTTGTTAGAGGATTGGATAATTTAGTTGATTTATTTAATTCCCATTAATTAGAAAGTCTAGAAAATGGGTTTATTTAATCAAATGTACTAGGAACTTTAATTAAATGACTTGATTTAATTATTAACTAGCCTTGATTATTAATTAGGAATTAATTGATGATTGATTTAATTATGCATGCCCATCAATCAAATTACTCACATAATCAGGTCTTGTATAAGGTTCAATGCCTTTGATTAGGACTTTACCCTATTTGATTAAGCTTTAGGGTAAATTATTAAAGATTAGGGGCTCTTGGTTTACTAGACCAATTTAAGGTGATTACATTTTCCCCTCTTTGAATCGATGTGTAATCAACGTATTAATTCAATGAACATATGATGTCGAAGCCATGAATAGTTTGATATTAAGTGATGAAACTATTCTTGATTAGAAACCGATTCCAAACTTGATTGAATGAATATCAATAGAGAAAGACATGAATGTTTAGCTTGATATGAAGTGATGAAACTGAAAACCTATCCGATGATGATGAAAACTAACCATTTTGATGTGAAGCGATGGAATTGAGCATTGTCAGAAAGGCTCTTAAATCATAAGGTTGGTTTTGAAAAAATAACCAGCTTGATGAAGTGTGATGAAACTGACTATTGTTAAGAGACTGATCAGGGTAATTAACTTGATATGAGTACTGATAAAGCTAGTTACCTAATTAGGAAGACACTGCTAGATTGATGTGATTTGATGAAACTGATATGCCCCTAGAGATTCAACTGAGTTAAAATAGATTTGAAGTTTGTTCAAGTAATTTTATGTGAAGCGATGAAATCACTCGTGCAGAAAGATCGAAGAACCTCAACTTGACATGAATTCAAATGAAGTTGAGATTCCCCTAGCGAAGAGGTCATTCTTGATTCAATGGTTAAGTTCAATTATCATCTTGATCATTGAAGAAGTTTTGATTCGATATTTGATCATGTATTGATCATGCCCCCTCGGGAGCAAAATTGAAATATGGCAGGCATCACATTGATTTTGGCTTAATTAATTAATGAAAATCATTGGGTTTTGATTGGGAATAATGATGAGTAGATTTGATTTGATTTTGATTAGGTTACAGATGATTGAGAACAACATTGGCATTGATTCAGATAATCCTGACCAAGTTTGACCAAATTTTGACTAGCTTTGACTCAATGTGAGCATGGTTTGACCATGGCAAAGTTATTTGGAATTGATTTGAACATATTCACAACCGATTCTACATTGACAAGATTGATTGTTCCAGTGGTCAACAACATTTGACAAAGGTTTGATTGAAGCATTAATTTAAAAGTGGACTCGGGATACACGGATTAGGTTATTTTGTCAATTTCAAGTTGATAAAATGATTTTGAAAATTAGGGAAAATGGGTATAAAAGAGCCTTGAGGGGTCATTTTTCTTTCATTTTCACTTTCATTCCTTTGAAAATGTCAAACCCTCCTCTAATCCAAAATAGTGATCTCGATTTAGAAGCATTGATTCAAGCTACAAAGATGCCACAACAGGCCCCAAAACTATGGTGCACCAGTAAGTGACCTAATCCATCTCTTGTTTTACAAATTTTCATGCTGATTTGACTAATTTTTCCATTTTTTTGTCACTCTTTTATATTTTGTCACACAACATTTGACTTTATCATGTCAACCCTAATCTTCACTTGTATGATAATATGGTGGTTATTGTTTGGTCATTTCCCAATTACCCATGTGTCGTACGAAATTTCTTACTTTTGACCACTCTGTCACACATTTTTTTACTTTATCATATTATCCTGTTGTATCATACTGACATGTAAGAATTATCTTATGATAATATGGTTAACAACATAATATTGCATGGGAAACAATGGCTTGATTTTGTCCATTTTTCATCTTTGTTTGATGATCGTACTCTACATTTTGATTTGTTCACTTGATTCATGGTGTTGTATGATGATTCTTGTTTTTGATTATTGCTCAAATTACTTTATTTGATCACATACTGATACCCTTTCATGTTGATTTATGATTCAGGTGCAACTAAATGATCCACAATTCTGTTGTGCCTATCCACAGACCATGAGATTGATTCATCACTTATCTAGTGAGGATAAGGTGTTTCTAGATCAATGTGGGCTTGGGAAGCTCACTTCCCTACTTGATATCCATGGGAATAATGGGTTACTGACGACATTAGTTGAGAATTTCCATTTGGAGCATAACACATTTTGCCTACCTACTGGCGAGATCACAGTGATGCCAGAGGATGTATACTAGATTATGAGGATTCCAGTCAAAAGAGATCTTGTTTACTATGGTCAAGAGCCTACACAGGGAATCACTGCATTATAGGGGGTCTTTCAAGATCGTGAGATTAGAGATAGACATTTGACGTGGGATCACATTATGACCCATTATTCAATGGATTACCCACTCGCCTGTGTCATTGCTGGATTTATTAGATGCGCATTGATGCCTGATAAGAGTCAATAGGGGCTCCTCTATGGACGGGGTATGGTATTAGAGGATATTATCACCACACCTATGAAGTTCTCATGGGGTTATTGTACAATTTTCCATATGTACCATGAGCTTCATGAGATTGAATTTTGAAAGGGGAAGAGCATGGAAGCCAGTGTCTTAGTATTGCAAATATGGGTGTAGGAACATCTCCCCATTGTATGTCTAGTGACTGATAGAGCCATGAATTAGGAAAACCACACACACACACACACACACAAGTATACAAGTTAAATTTAGAAGCCCCATCTGGGAAAGACCGAGTATTTTAGATGGCAACTTGATGATCTTACAATAGTTGTTTGGCATCCATATGTAGATACAAGGAGAGAGATATCATATATGTCTGATGCAAGGAGAGAGATATCATATATGTTTTATATTTGACCATTGATTGGAAGAGATGCTCCCTTGGTGGAGAGATTTGTGATTACACGTGTATGACGACAGTTCAGAAGGCAACAAGATGTGTCTACTGAGTACATTGCATGTGTTATATTTTTTGATGAGGAGAGCCTTGGGTGGGGCCGATAATTATCTTATCCATTGGCTATATAGGAGGTAGAGGGACTACAACCTATGAGATGGGAGTACCTTCTTGGCATTACCGATGTTGACATTACCCCTAAATATAGATAGTATTTGCTTTCACATTCATTCCCCTAGTTTATCAATCATGTAGAGAGAGCTCCTTGTCTTGAGGATGACAATCCACCTGTGTAAGGACATGGTAGAGTATAGGGTAGAGGACAAAGGGATGTTTCCCCTAGAGATGGAGATCATGCCAGAGGATCTAGAACTAGTAGGACCATTGCCATTGGGAAAGAACGTATATGTGGAGAGGGTGGTACACTGGGTTCCATTGGTGGCACTATAAAGGGTGATGTGGAGATGAGAACCGTAGAGGATGCACCAGAGGAGGAGGGTGGAGATGAATGAAAAGTGTGACCATGGGTCAGGGACAAAGGCCATTTGTTATGTAGGGAGATACAAGATGAGCCCATAGATTCCAAGGGAAATGAGGATGCTAGAGAGGCTCTTGCAACAAAGGAACATACATAGGATCTAGTGAGGACATTAAGGGCTCATATTAGACAACTAAAGATGCAGTTGGTAGTGACAAAGTCATAGGTGACTGAGAAAGATAGGAGATTTTGAGAGCTTATAATTAAGAGAGAAATGAAACAACATGAGGTGACGCATCAGGACAGCCAAGTGACATATTACTATGGGCTATATAGTGGTGTTGTTCCTCTAGATCATCAGACACAATTGTATTCTAGATTTGTTGTGTAGTTTGAGGGTACTATTCTTATCCTTGTTCTTGGTCATGTTTATGTTTCACCTCTTGGCCCGCCTCTTGGTGGTGAGGGTGCTGGTGAGAACTAGATTTTAGTTGTTATACCCATTTTTCCATATGATGTACAATGACTCATTGCTGATATTCATTTGATTATACATGATATTTGATACTTTCTCCTTGAGACTTGATTATACCCCCAAAGACACTTGATGACAATTTGACACATGATTCGATGTCATTTTTCTTTGATCCATTGACACTCTGGTTATATGATTTGAGATGCTTTTGTTGATCACTATATGATGTGTATGTATGGTCTTTCTTATACTTATGGATGTACGTACTTTCCATATTTTTTTTCTATGGATGCACTTTCTTTTTAGTATGATACTATGTATACAAACAACTACATCAATATTCTTGCATTGTTTTCCTTAATGTAATGCAAATGGAAATGTGATTAGCTTTTCTTTCAATGTTTGAATGTTTATGGCTTGAGTTTACAAATATTCTTAATGCAATGAAAGATTAACATGGTATGCATTGTGAATCCATGTGATATGATTATTTATGCAACTAACATCTCATGCTGGTGATGTTTTTGTGTCAATATCCAAATACTCGATTGTGCAAAGGGTGATGTCCGCATTTGAAAACTGATGCAAGGAATGATATCAATCTTGATTTGAATTCCAATATTAGGATTACCTAGCTCAAAAAATGTTACAATGAAAAAATTAAATTCAAGCGTAGAATGAATGCAAGCTACGACACTAGTCACTTTGATCTTCTAGCTATTTTTATCATCATTGAGTTGTTCAAAACATTGAAGTCAATATAACCCTGAGTGGTTGGATGCCAATGATGACAATATGAATACTAATTTATTGGATGAAATGTTGAAAGTGAACACAAGCATCAAGGTACAAACAGCGAGGATGGCCTAATTGTTATTTCCTTTTAATATTATAAGTTTCCACAAACATTGGGGCATGTAAAGCTTAGATGACTTGAGTGATTCTTGTGTGTGCAGACAAAAAAGTGATCCTTCCATTCTTGTACAAATAATAATGTTGTGTATTCAATGAACCTTTATCATTCATATACTTGGAAAATTTCCATGTTACTCTCAATTACTCTTGCTTTCATATCCTTGGGTATGTTCCTTTATATTGCACAGTACTAAGATATCACTCAAAACAAATAAGGAGATAGCTCACATGTCACCTTAGATATCAAATAAAAAGAGGTGAGGTATGTGCAGTGTACCACAAGTGAGCTCATGAATTGTGGACCTGCAAACCTACACACAACACTTCAATAGATCATTGTATTAGTGGGTTAGTAGCATGAAATTCATCAAAATAGCAAAGAAAACCCATTATAAATTGATCTATTTCTTCCTAATTAAGGTGAGTTTGATCTATTAAGATGATATTAGATTAAACATGTTAGATCAGTGACTAGAATGCCTTAATATGGAAGATTCAAGTTAGTAAGATGCAATAAATGCATACTTTACTCAAGATCTTGCTAAAAACCATGCATATTAAGCTAGAAATGCCAAATCTAAGCTACAAATGAATCTAAGAGTTAAGCTCCATGATTGTAGGAAATGAAATTGATCTAAGATATAGAAACTATGATGCAATTAAATTTATTTAAGATGATAAATTAAACACTAGATGAAATTTGACATTATAACATTGACATAAAAATTAACTCTCTTTGAGCTTAGGATGAGCTTGGTTTTATAGGAATTCCATGATATTGGGTGGTTAGGAATCAAATTTGGTAAAGGGTTGAGATTATCCCTTAATCCTTGATCCATGTGATTTGTTTTATTTGGCTCCATCTGTGCTTTCTTGTTTGTTAGAGGATGAGATAATTTAGTTGATTTATTTAATTCCCTTTAATTAGAAAGTCTAGCAAATGGGTTTATTTAATTAAAAGTACTAGGTCCTTTATTAAATGACTTCATTTAATGATTAATTAGCCTTGATGCTTGATTAGGAATTCATTGATGATTGATTTAATAATGCATGCCTATCAATCAAATCACTCACATAATCAGGTCTAGTATAAGGTTTAATGCCTTTGATTGGGACTTTACCCTATTTGATTAAGATTTATGGTTAATTATTCTAGATTAGGGGCTCTTGGATTACTAGACCAATTTTAGGTGATTACATTTTACCCTCTTTTAATTGATGTGTGATGAACACATTGATTCAAAGAACATCTAATGCCAAAGCCACAAAAAATTTGATATTAGGCGATGAAACTATTCTCAATTAGAAACTGATTCTGAATTTGATTGAACAAAGACTGATAATACTGACTCCAAACTTGATTGAAAAAATATTGATAGAGAAAGATCAGAATGTTTAACTTGATATGAAGCAATGAAACTAAACACCTATCCGATGATGATGACAAATAATCAATTTGATGTGAAGTAATACAATTGATCAATGTCAGAAAGACTCTTAAACCATAAGGTTGGATTTGAACGAATAACCAGCTTGATGAAGTACGATGAGACTAACTACTATTAAGAGACTGATCAAGGTAATTAACTTGATATAGGTAATGATGAAGCTAATTACCTAATTAGGAAGACACTACCAAATTTATGTGATTAAATGAAATTAATATTATCCTAGAGATTCAATTGATTTGAAACATATTTGAAGTTTCTTCAAGTAATTTGATGTGAAGGGATGAAATCACTTGTGCAAAAAGATCGAAGAACCTCAAATTGACACAGATTCAAATGAAGTTGAGATTCCACTAGCAATAAGTTTGTGCTTAACTCGATGGTTAAGTTCAATTATCAGTTGATCATTGAAGAATATTTGATTCAATATTTGATGATGTATTGATTATGCCCCCTCAAGAGAGAAATCAAAATATGGCAAGGCACCACATTCATTTTGACTTAATAGATTAATGAAAAGTATTGGGTTTTGATTGGGAATAATACTGAGTTGATTTGATTTGATTTTGATTAGGTTAAAAAAAATTGAGAACAACATTCAACATTGATTCAGATAATCCTAACCAAGTTTGAACAACTTTTGACTATATTTGACTCAATGTGACCATGGTTTGACCATGACAAAGTGATTTGGAACTGATTTGAACAGATTCACAACTGATTCTTGTTGATAGGATTGATTGCGCCAATGGTCAACTACATTTGGCCAAGGTTTGATTGAAGCGTTGATTTTAAAGTGGAGGTTGGATTTTGATTTCAATCCCAAAAATGGACTCAAGATACAAAAATTAGGTTATTTTGTTGATTTTGAGTTGATATGATGATTTTGAAAATTAGGGCAAAATAGGTATAAAAGGGCCTTGAGGGGTCATTTTCATTTCATTTTCACTTTCACTCATTTGAAACCGTCAAACCCTTATCTAAGCTGAAATGGTGACTCCAATCCAAAACCATCAATTAGAGTTGCAAAGACAACACAAAATGCCATGGAACTACCCATCACCAGTAAGTGACCTAATTCATCTCGTATTTTTCAAAATTTTATGCAAATTTGAGTGTTTTTTTTTCTCATTTTTCATTTTTGCATGACATTTGAATTTATTGTATCAATCCTAATCTTCCCTTGTATGATAATACGGTGAATATTGTTTTTTCATTTCGTGTGTTAAGAATTATCATTTGGAATTAATCGTGTGTCACACAATAGACCTCATTGACTGGTATGATTTTATGGTGAACTAAATAGTTTGCCAATTGTTTTTAGGAATATTTTGACAAGTTATGATTGTGTTTGGATAAATTTTGACAGCATTTTGGGTGTTGAACACACACACATCAAGCATACGAAGATAAGGTATACCAAACACACTTTATCCCTATAGGAGTCAACATAGTATGAAAATCCTTGCCCACAGTTAGGCATTGCCCAAAGAGATAATTAGAATATGACCATCAATGACCATGCAATGGGTT
This sequence comes from Thuja plicata, assembly GCA_018584345.1. Classification (NCBI taxonomy): domain Eukaryota; kingdom Viridiplantae; phylum Streptophyta; class Pinopsida; order Cupressales; family Cupressaceae; genus Thuja; species Thuja plicata. The sequence goes on along the minus strand of MU224951.1, from coordinate 14,540,039 downwards.
GAGCAATGTTGTATTAGCCAACTCCAAACACTCAATGAAGGCATGGTATAGGGAGTGATCTTGGGGAGGTATCCTCCTTGCACAAGGGTAATAAAACTTTTAGGGGTGATCTAGGTGGTTTGCTACACTATGGTTTTTAGTTTGGGGTACTGTTCAAAGATATCTTATGTTAATCATACAAGGCAACGTAGTCGCACAGGCGTGATTGAGGCCTATAGCCCTACGAAACTAGGCATAAGATAACTCTATCTTCTGAGACTTTAATCTTAAAGAGGTATTTGATTATAGTGGGTCAGAATGTCTGTCTTTTCCTTGTTCCCACTTGAGTCATTCCCATGATATTATATCATCAACGAAATGCCCTCTAAAGGTAATGCATAAAATTGAAAAGTGGATAGAAAAGGGGAGGTTGGGATTTTTTGATTCTTCCAAAGGGAAAAAACATACTCTCCTACTCTACTTTTTTCTCCCAAACACGTTAGGCATGCCTTCATTCCCCATAGATAATTCACAAATGAAGAGTCAAACACTTCTAGTTTTATAATCTTCTAAGAATGGAAAACAGCATAATCCACTAATGTTTGACAAATCACAAACAAACCATTGCTAATTAGCTATGTTCCTAGAAACCAAAAAATTAATACACAATTGTTTGTTTGGTTGATATTAAAAAGGCAACTGCAACCACAATTTGATTAGTATTTGGAGTCAATTGGTATTCAACATTATGTCCTGCAACCACAATTTCGTTAGAAGTTTTTCAAAAATTTGTTAGGGATATGAGCCTTTGACAATTGAATCTCGGACAAAATGACTTGAAATCACCAGTTAGGCAGTGAAATCACTCAACAAACCATAAAAAACATCCAATATTAGCGTTAGTACCCAAAAATTTAAGTCAAATAAACCTTGCAAATAGCTCTTTATTTGTGATATGATAAATCACAATCAATTTATATCACCATAAAATCGTAAAAAAATATTTTCCAACTGAAATTTCATTTACCCTAGAGATGGTGTATCAGACGATATAATTTACCGGCTAAAATGATACAATGCAAAAATCCATAATATCACACGATAATACTCAAATATTGAAACAATAAAACACCCATCACCATAGTATCATATGATACTAATCAGTGCGTGAAATGACAATTTTTACCTAGAGGGTGTCGTACGACATTATTTACCAACCCATACAATTTATAGGAGGCAATGACTTGTAAATTATGAGATTTGAGCAAGAAATGAGGCTGAGTTTTGATTCTAACCCTACGATGGGTGCAAATAATGTGATTGTGAATTGTGAATGTGCACACAACGCTTCAATAGATTATTGCATTAGTAGATTAGTAACATGAAATTTATCAAAATAACAAAGCAAACCCATTAGAAATTGATCTATTACTTCTTAATTAAGGTGAGTTTGATCTATTAAGATGCTCTTAGATTAAACATGTTAGATTAGTGACTAGTGTGTGTGTGTAAATGGGTACCTGTCAGAATCAACACAAACACTCAATAGATCATTATATTAGCTCAAAGGGGTTAGTAAAAGCATGTAAAGCATAAAGAACCCACTAAAACTGACCTATTACCTGCTAACTAGGAGGAGTGTGATTAACAACATATCAGCCCTCAGAATATGCTATAAACCAGTGACGAATACAACCTAGCATGAAGGATTTTTATTTAAAAACAAGCTAAATGATGGAAAAGCATGCAATCTAGCTCTAAAAGATGAAATAGAAATAACAAACTAGCATGTAATGAGATATGAAATGTAATTCTAGAGTTAATCTAGCAGCATAACAATGTATTTTTAATCTATGGTGAAGGCTTATTTGCTCTCAAAATAGGCTTCTATTTATAGAAGAATGGGAGAGAGAGAGGGGGACAAGGTTCATTTATGAATCAGGAGGCCCAATAAATGAACATGTAAGAGCCTTTAATGCCTAA
>MU224951.1:14476320-14512283 GCA_018584345.1 Thuja plicata | reverse complement strand
ATTGCAAATGGTGAAACAACATAATTGGAAACAATACTGCAGGTGATTACAACCCTGCCATTATTATTGTAAATCTTCATTTGAAGAAGGATCTTAAAAGAGAAACCAACAATGGATCTGGGTACAACAATTCATCCCACAACTCTGTTTTCTTACTTATCTCAGTAGAGTTTGAAATGGGAACCCAATAATATGGAAAATGAAATGGTGCTGCCTATGTCAATGTTTGACCCTACTTAGTCCCAATAATGTGGATTCTCTAATAGAGTGTGAGGTATATGGTGTCCCCATTAAGTATCATATTCTCAAGGATAAAATCAGGTCTAAAAAAATGGATTAGGTGACCACTAGATCTGGTTCCCTTAGAAATACAATGTAAACACAATTTTGTGTAGTAAGAATAAATCCTTGTAATACGACACGGTCCAAAACTAGTAATCAAATGAAGTTTTTGGTCTTCAAATGATTTTTAGGGAGTACTTGCAAGTTCATTCCACCAACATTTTGTTACAGAACTCTTCAACATATGCACAAATGAGCCCCAACACCTTTTATAGCTTTTTTGGAGGGAATTTACAGTTCACACATAATTTGAAATAATAATAATGTTTCATACACAAAGCCACCTTTAACTAGGCATGCAACTTTTAATACATTTCATTACCTCTCCAATGAGCTAGTACACTAAGTAGTTTGTTTATGATTTCTCAACATTAGATCACATTAGTGAAATAGTAATTAATTATTTAATAAATCATCCAACTTGTGGAAAGCACTGAAATTGAATTGGAATCAAACTTTGATCACACTTGGATGCTACTAAAAATGTAGGATGATGATTGGAGCCAATTTCATCCCATAAAATGTCTTTTAGTGCAACTATGCCATAAGTATGGTTGTGCCCCATAAATAGAATTGCATATACCATTTTTTCACACTAGCTTGTTCATATCTAAATTTATCAATTTGATGCTTAAGAACACCTTTGAAGATATGACTAATTTGATGCTTAAGAACACCTTTGAAGATATTCTATAATTTGATATTCTTTTTTCATTTGAGAAGTTATTTGGCACCAGAATGTTGAAGTAGCTGTTATGAAAAAGTAGCTGTGATGGAAAAGTGATCCAAAAATAGGCATTTCTGTAATGGAAACAAAGCTGTGTTATTTGTGAGCTTGCATGCAGTTGAGAGACAAAAAAATCTGGGACTGCTTGGGTTTTGTGGTTGCATATTTACTCTCGGTTTCAATATTTTATCTTTGTTGTCTTGGCCAAGCATTGCATTGTTAATGTTCAAGTATAGGTGGTTTTGCACTGTTTATCTTTTAGAAGTTGCCATCATAAAATATTTATCACTTGTCGAATTCTATGTTCACCCATGAATTTTTACTTGTCTAGTTGGCCACGTGTTGTACAAGTGTTGAGTATAATATCAGAGCATCTATAGACCAATCTAGGAAGTCATTTTCAATGTGCTGATCTTCCAAAGTGATATTATCTCTTATAGACTACTTTACACATGACAATCATTGGTAGATTTCTATGGATCTATATATCTTATGAGCAAACAACTTTTGATCTATCAATTTTCTAAGACTTTTGATCTTCCCCATGTCACATCATTTCCATCTGTGGTCCATCAATCATAGCATATTTTATTTTGACAAAATTTCCAATATTTTCTTCATATTCTAGATGGTATAGTTGACCAAAGAACTTAGATAAAAAACAATTTCTAACCAAGTAAGACTAAAAGAAATAAAATTCAAAGATATAATGCTAATCAGAACTAAATGAAACACCATTCCTTCCATTTGTCATTTTCTTCACAAATCAATTCTTAGAATATAATAATAGAATACTGACTCCAATTTTTCAGCAACCATATCTTTCAATTTTATATGCATACGACAAAACTTGTCATTTAATTTTTTAGCAAAGTTCCCATGCAACCAAATTTACAAATGTTCATTTCCAATATTCCTACATCAACTGAACTAGGAATGGAGACAATTGGTTGTGTAGTGCTTGAGAGTGGTAGCAAAAGTTACTTTTCTTGATTTATGTAGTACTTGCAAGTGGTGGCAAAAGTTAAAAGGCCTCATCTTGAATGTATCATCTATTAAAAATTCTACTAAACTAGGAGTGGAGACAATTGGCTGTGTAGTAATTTAGAGTGACTACATTAAAAATGAAATCAATTGGTTGTATTGTAAATAATTGCAAATATGGAAGAAGAGAATCCGAAGCCACTATAGGGTTCATTGTATGGAATAACTATTACAAAATGTGTAAAATCTAATGGAAATTCACCTTACACTACGAGGTAAAATTTGTGGAGCATAGACTTCTAAGACACAATGGCCCTGTTTTATAGTGTAGGTAAGGCATTTTGTCCTCTCCTTTGTTTGAAAAATCTAAGTGAATTACCTCTACTAAAGTAAGCCCAAAACACAGAGCAACTCACACACTGTTGATTCTTTAATGTTTTTGTATGTACTTGTTCCTACAGCAGTATTTCTTAATATATGAGATGCGAAAATGTTTAGAAATGTAAGAAGAGCTGGAGATGGTTGGTGCGTCCAGTCTGGCAGAGCTGGGATTCAGACCAACTCAGAATATTTACAATGGTTGTTTGAAATGCTATTTTCAAATACTTTTGATAAATTTTGTTATGGAGGCCATATTTTGTAACATGTGTTTTCTACTAACAAACATTGGCAAATACCCGCCACCAAAGTAATTCAACAATTAAGGGGAAAAATTTAGATCAATTAAATTGTTTATCTAGTTCTAATTGAACAGATTTTAAAGTATTATGTTGAAGAGTCAGGGGAAGAGAAAAGTTTTCAAAATTATTTGATTTCAAAAGTAAACAAATTCAATTTGAAATCAAAACTTATTTTATTAATCCTCAAATAGCCACGAACGTAGGATTTTTCAATCTCAGAGGGCTTGATTGTCTGTCATATTCGATGCAAAAATTTGATACACTGCTTATTTCATTGAGTCTGTGAACTTGGCATTTGTAATGTATTTTCTGTTATTGGATCAATGTATTTTTCCCACTTATTCATTATGTTGGCATACTTATTCATTATTTTCATTATTTTTACTTTGTTTTAGGTCTTCTCAATGTCGACTACTAGTCATTGGTTTCTCTTTCTCCCTTGGGAATGCTTTTCAAGTAGAAATGGTAGGATACCATCTATCTTTCTTAAAGACTCTTTATCAAAAGGGGATCAATGTCCTTTATCTTCAATCAAATAAGGGGTGCAGAAGGTTTCTTTGCATCCATTGGATATAGAAATTGAGTGGTATACCCAAATGATGCAAAGCATATTCTACACCCTCAATTTCAGTGAAGAGAGAAATGCCATTGATACCCTTTGGATAAAGAAGCTTCAGAACATAAATATGATATCCTACCATTACTACTTGAAAATAAATTCCAAGGGATCATAGGTTCTCTATCCTACCACAAACATGTGTGCATTCCTTATCATAGCCTTAACACAATCTCAATCTCATGAGGTTGTAGTGGACCCAATTAATCTAGATTGACCAATAACAACTTCCACTTTCTACATTAAAAAAGTACCATATCTCTCTCTTCAAGGGTGGGTTATTCATTACTACCATGTCATGTTGTATTTATTTGTATGTAGCTCTAATTGTTTATTGTCTACTATGAAATCTTTAGCATATGTATCATGTGACTTATGTAAATCTGATTATGATTAACCTTAATATCTTATAAGAATTGGTTCTCCATCATAGTTATGAACCATTGGGTAGGTAACCTTATGAGGAGGTCTATGTATAACTTATTTGTAGGTAGAATCTAATTAGGATCTCATCCTCATTCACCTAAGTGGGTGGAAACCGATGGAGACACTGTCTAGGGACTCTACCCTATAAAGGGGTTGTGTAACCACTTCTACCATCCTTTAAAGACTGGTTTTAAAGTTAAACCTGAACTACAATGTCTCTACGAGTTACTTAGGTTGGTCTTGCCACCCCTTACCACTATTTTTACATATTTTTCATCTTTTATGAAACTAGTTTTAAATACCTTATGATTGATTTAGCTAAGTTATTGATGTAGCTTATCTTACAAACTTGTATGTAATAAACTATGAATTTTATATCATGCATCTAGTTGTGTAGACATATATGCAGGTGCAGGAAATAGAGAGGTAAGGAGAATATGATACACAGGCAAGGAAGAAAAATTTAGGTATGCAGTTGCAAGTCATGTTGGTTATTTGAACATCATAATAAGCTTTATAGTTTCATTTTCTAGATACGTAAGTCAGAGGGGGCTTACAATAATAAATCATGTAATGTTGTAATGTATTTTCTGTTATTGGATCTAGCACTCTTATAGTTGTAATATATTTTCTATCATGTTGATCCAAACATGGTGAAAATAGCCATATTTAATACATAATCTGAATTTTTATGTTCTTGATACGTGACTGTTATCTAGCATGAAGTAGCATCTTTGTTTAAATATGCTATTGAGATTTTCATGTTTTTTGGTCATGTATATGTTCCTTCATAACAATACTATCTTGATACATTTGAGAGTATGTGTTGTTTCTATCCTTTGAATTGTAGCATGTTTTTAACTGTATATGTATGGCATTTTCATTTTTGTTTCGCATTATATTATAGTAGTTTATTTAGTAAGAGATGCTACATTTTCACTTTTTTTTGTTCATTGCAACAACATTATATAGATTGACATCACTACCATTTCTCACTCTATAAGATAATCTAAGAATCATTTTCCCTCAAACATATGACTGTGATTTATCAGTAAATGAATGTTCTTCTTTCTTCTTTCTTACTATCATTGAAATGCTGAAAACACTGCCTTAATGTTGACATATGATCTAAACATTGCCATTATCCTAAATAATGTACATGAGATTTCTTAAAATTTTTTATCATTGAATGAATTTATGTAACTTGCAAGAAAGGACACCCTTGATGGATACTTTTTGTCCTTTGAAATTTGAAACTCTTTCATGCACTTATCGATTCTCTATGCCTCTCAGATCTCTATTTATTGATCTCGTAGTTATATGTAGCACTGTCTTTGCGAGTCTTTCTTGAAGACTCTTTATCAAAAGGGGATCGATATCCTCTATCTTCAATCAAATAAGGGGTGCAAAAGGTTTCTATAAATAGATTTTGTATAGACATTGAGTTCTATAGCCAAATGATGTAGAGCAACTTCTGCACCCTTGATTCCAGTGAAGAGAGAAATGCCATTGATACCCTTTGGATAAAGAGGCTTGATACCACTTCTACCATCCTTTAAAAGACTGGTTTTAAAGTTAAACCTGAACTACAATGTCTCTGTGAGTTATGTAGGCAAGGCCATCTATGATGAGCCCCCAAGGAATTAGTTCTAGCCCTTAGGTCTTATACTTTTGAGTTCTTCCTTGATCTTCCCACCCCTTACCAATATTTTACATAGTTTGCATCTCTTTACGAATCTAGTTTAAAATACCTTATGATTGATTTAGCTAAGTTATTGATGTAGCTTATCTTACGATCTTGTATGTAGTAAACTATAAATTTTATATCATGCATCTAGTTGTGTAGCCATATATACAGGTGAAAGAAATAGAGAGGCAAGGAGAATATGATACACATGAAATAAAGTGAAATTTAGGTATGCAGTTGCAAGTCATGTTGGTTATTTGAACATCGTAATAATATTTATAGTTTCATTTTCTAGATGCCTAAGTCAGAGGGGGATTACAATAATAAATCATGTAATGTTGTAATGTATTTGTTGTTATTTGGTCAATGCATTTTTCCCACTTATTCATTATGTTAGCATACTTATTCATTATTTTCATTATTGTTACTTTGTTTTAGGTCTTCTCAATGTCGACTACTAATCATTGGTTTCACTTTCTCCCTTGGGAATGCTTATCAAGTAGAAAGTGTAGGATACCATCTATCTTTCTTGAATACTCTTTATCAAAAGGGGATCAATGTCTTTTATCTTCGATCAAAAAAGGGGTACAGAAGGTTGCTTTGCATCCATTGGGTATAGAAATTGAGTGGTATACCCAAATTATGCAAAGCATATTCTGCACCCTCGATTTCAGTGAAGAGAGAAATGCCATTGATACCCTTTGGATAAAGAAGCTTTAGAAAATAAATATGATATCCTACCATTACTACTTGATAAGCATTTCAAAGGGATCATAGATGCTCTATCTTACCATAGACATGTGTGCATTCCTTATCATAGCCTTAACACAATCTCAATCTCATGAGGTCGTAGTAGACCCAATTGATCTAGATTGACCTATAACAACTTCCACTTTCTACATTGAAAAAGTACCATATCTCTTTCTTCAAGGGTGGGTTATTCATTACTACCATGTCATGTTGTATTTAGTTGTATGTAGCTCTAATTCTTTATTGTCTACTATGCAATCTTTAGCATATGTATCATGTGACTTATGTGTCATCTACGTTTATTGCTTTCATTTTACTTTCTTTAGCTGTTTTATGTTTAAAATTTGGTGTACAATATTCTAAATTGCTCAAAGTTTGACATGTTTATATGGATCCAAATTATAAACAAGAAACTTAAATGGGTTTAAAAGTTCTACCATCCTTTAAAAGACTAGTTTTAAAGTTAAACCTAAACTACGATGTCTCTACGAGTTACATAGGCAAGGCCATCTATGATGAGCCCTCAAAGCATTAGGTATGGCCCTTATGTCTTGTACTTTTGAGTTCTTCCTTGATCTTGCCACCCCTTACCAATATTTTACATATTTTTCATCTCTTTATGAAACTAGTTTTAAATACCTTATGATTGATTTAAGTAATTTATTGATGTAGCTTATCTTACGATCTTGTATGTAATAAACTATGAATTTTATATCATGCATTTGGTTGTGTAGCCGTATATATAGGTGTAGGAAATAGAGAGGCAAGGAGAATATGATACACATACAAGAAACCAAAATTTAGGTATGCAGTTGCAAGTCATGTTGGTTATTTGAACATTGTAATAAGATTTATAGTTTCATTTTCTAGATGCGTAAGTCAGAGGGGGCTTACAATAATAAATAATGTAATAATATATATTAATGCAAATTAAAATATGAAGATAAATATCTAGACTAATCACCGACCAGGACGTTGTTGGTGATTACTCTAGATATTTATCTTCAGGTGTTTTTTTTAACATTCCATATTGGTCAAAATTTTGACACACTTTGGTCGAAACCCTCACCAAGACTAGTCTACATATTGACCATTCTATATGAAAATTTAGCATTGTGGGTTTGGCATCCTAGTCGAATGGGCCAAACATTTTGACCGACATTGGTCAAACATGAGATGCATAAACTTGGCAATTACAAAGGTAATTTCAACCAAGATTGGCATAGAACAATCGACATTAACAATGATGTGTCAATATTTTGACTAGAAAATAGTGACAAGACCATTTGTCGATCATTCCACCAATCTTGGTAGAAAATTTGACCAATTGTTTGTCAAAAATAGGTGCCAATTTTACTAGTGTCTGGGCTCCTATTGCACCAACCCCTGATGGACTGGTGCCTCCTCCTCCATCACCACCCTCCCCTCCATCATCTCCCCCTTCTCCATCAACTCCATCTCCACCCTCATCCCCTCCTCCCTCACCATCCTGATAGGAGCCTACCTACTCCTCTATCCTCACCTGGACAAGATCTATCAAGTGTATTGTCCTATGAAAGGCTAATCACCGTGCATATGCTAAAGTCATACTTGCATCTGGAACTACATCCTATCCTAAACTCTATGGTATTGCCTCCATAACCCTCCATGATGAATGATATTCCCTTAGTTTGTCTCCAATCCTCCATCACCCCATCTCATGTGTTAGAAGAAGGTGTGGAAACCCATTTGGTACAACATCCTAGATCACACCAAACTGCCTTTGCATACGTGAAGGCATGTAGTGTGCAATTTGATACATAGTCTACCCAATAAGCCAAAATTTAGTCTGTACATATCCAAGGTAATGAACATCCAATGTACCATCCTCCCTACTATGTCTCTCATCCTAGTAGCCCCATGGCTCACACCCTCGATATGGTGTCTAGTAAAAATCCTAGAGATCATCCAACAATCTCCTCTAGTACCTGACTCCTCTAGTAGTCCCATATCCAATCGATGACCTATACCTATAGGAATATGGATCATGAATTTTTTGTGTCTCCCAGGTCATGATGGGATATGTAATAGCTATATGCTCCCATGACCACACTGGCAATAGTGTAACCCCTACTGCTAGGCTCCTGCCTCCCCTGTAAGTGCAAATGTGTAAATCATAATAAAGATAACCAAGGATGGTGTATCCCCAATAATAAAATTCCCCCTCCTTGTTAAGCATTGCACTGATCAATATTGCCCAGTTGTGTGTGAATGTGTGTCCAGATAAGTTTGGATACATCCTCTCACCAGTCAACCCTGCCAGGTATAGGGCAACTCGCGTTAGTCTCTGTTATAGTACCGACCCCCATGATATATAATGTATCTCTCATGGAAGGGTCACAAATTGATGTCTAAAGAAAGCCTCCATGTAAGGCTCTAACCACTTTGGTACATACTCTGGGATCACACCCCTGATGGGCAGCCGATAGATCTGCCACACATCCACCAAGGTAACCATGACCTCCCTACTTGGTAGATAGAAGCTGGAGGTATCTGAGTGCCACCACTCCACAAGTGTTTTCATTAGCACATTATGCACTCTCAGCCGGGACCAATCATGCACATGCTACAGGAAACACAAGGTAACCTGACCCCACTCCATGGGTGTCAGGTGATCTCTAAAGTCTTCAATAGATAGAAGCTGGAGGTATCTGAGTGCCACCACTCCACAAGTGTTGTCATCAACACATTATGCACTCTCATTCGGGACCAATCATGCACATTCTACAGGCCACACAAGGTAACCTAACCCCACTCCGTGAGTGTCAACTGATCTCTAAAGTCTATCGTATAGGGCTAGCTCTCCCTAGAAATAAGTGGAGGATTTTGTGCCTGCATCTAGTTAGGTCATGTCATTCAGTCTATTCTAGCCTTTATTCTTCCTATATCCCAGTTTGGATTGGGGAATCATGTCCCCCATCACTCCCTGGTCAGTTCCTAAACCCTAAGGATCATGTCTTCTATCATTATCATTGGTCTTTCCCCTAATCCATGGAGACACTAATTGGTGGGTGGAGAAGCAGATCGACGCAAATGTCAATCCTTGGAAATGTGGATTTGAAAATCTGGTCTCCGTTCAACCCCCTATCCCCTATTTAGAATTTGCATAGACAAAAATTAGTCGATCAATATCTCTGCTCATCTTTCCCCGTCTTTGCAGACGTTGATCGGTCGATCAAAGTTTGCACCCCGACATGTTTCCCCCCTAATTAATGCCCTAAAAATTCATTAAATACAAAAATTAGATTACCAAAAATGAAGTACAGAGGAGGGTTTTCAAGATTTACAAGTGGGTCCCAGTCTTCCAACTGCTGGTAGGTCATTACATGTTCTCCTACTTGGCTCCTCTCCCTCTCTTTCGCCATGTCACTCTCAATGTGCTGAGATTTTTTATTGCGCGTGTTGAAAGGAACCCTTCATAGGGCTCTTTAGACCTATTTTTAGGGGGCACTTTGGCCCGTTTTCCATCCCGATCCTCATATTTTTGTCCTATTTTCTCCCATCTCCTTGACTGCCATGCAATTTCTCCCCTTTTTCATCTTTTCTACTCAATTTTCTTCCCATCTTCCTTTTTCGAGAAAATTACCCAAATTTTATTTTTTGCATTATTTTCTCTAGGGGCACACTCTCTCACCATCGTCATATCAACACGACTCTTAGGACCTAATTTCTTTCTAGGGCATCTTATTTTCATTTCTTTATGCGACGTAGTCTTTAATTCCACATAAAAGAGGGGCAAAATGTAGACGTCTAAAAATGTCCTTAGAACTCTATATTAATTAAATTAATATTCTATGTAACACTATAGTTAATTTTAATTAATTAATTTTACTTGTTATATTCATCTATCTATTAAATTAAATTTATTTAATTAAATTTGTTCATTATCCTAGTGTATTAAATTTTATTTAATACATTTCCCTCATAAATCCCCTTTGAATAAATCCCTCCATTTACCTTTTTCTTATAAACTTGATTTAAATTATTTAAGCTTAATTTAAATCCTAAACCCACCTAAAACCTATTCTAAACCTATCACTCTCATCCAACTAAGCCTACTTACTAATTAATCTTTATTAATTATCCTAAAAAGGTGAATCCTAACCTATTAATCCTAATGAGTTGCTCACAAATGTGTGAGAAAATCATCCCAGGGAAGCCACCAAAGTTCCTTAAATTCTATAATTACCCTCTTACACCTTTGTCCCCCACTCCTTTCCCCAATGTTTCTCACACATGTTGAATTTTTGCATGGCTTGTCCTTTAGCCTATGTGTTTCCTATGTGACTCCTTTGTGGATGCCGCATAGGTGCCACCTCACCCTGTAACACCCCAAAATTGGCACCTCATAATCTTAATCAATTTTGGTGCGTTTCTTCAATTTCTCATCATCAAAGTCCTATTGTACTAGGCAAATTCTCTTCCTAATTGACTTTAATTGACTGAGTCTCAAATGCAGAAAACCCAAATTTGCATAAATCTGACATTATATTTAATTCCTAAATTATCAAGGTTTATTAGCTAAAAATCCCTATGATTAATTAATTAAATTCTAAAGTCCTAAGTGCTTTAAAATTAAATTAATTCTACCCCCTTTAGCTAATATACATCAAAATGAATTGAATAGTTATTTAATTGATTGAATGAATTATCCTAAAAAAGAATTCCATAATTCTATATGAAAGGTCACTCATGTGTCAATAATCCACCCTTTTAATTAAATAATTCATGTTTTTTTGTCTCAATCTCAGTTCTTGAAAATGAAGAGGCAACCGTTTCTTTTCAAGAAACTCTTCACCCTCTTTCCATGGCTTTTCTATATATTGGACATCTTTTTCTTCATTTGAGAGGATGAATTAAAGAGCATCAAAATTATAGTTAAATCTTGTCTCATTCTTTCATGCTTTTGAGATTTGTTTTGCATAATTAGATTAATTTCAATTTGGACTAATGATATGTTGATTCTTAATGCAATTCATTTACATATCTAGCATCTCAATTTCATCATCTTTCAAGCTTTCTAGTTTAATAGCATTTCAATTCTAGATTAATGGCAATTTATTTTCTAGATTAATTGCATTTCCTTTTATAGATTAATGGAAATTTGCTTACCTCTCATGCTTTAGAAATCCTCCATATTAGCGACGGTCAAGGTTGTTGGCTCTCATTTTGAGAGTAAATTTGACATCCCCAACTAATTAGGAGGCAACAAGTCGCTTCAATCGAATTTGCAAGACAAGATGAACAATTCATGTTTATCTTTGTGAATTGAATGATTGAGTAAGGACTATGTTGAGTTTGTGCCTGATTTAGAGGTCACATTCAAGCACACACCATTTTGACGCCCACCGTGGGGAAGAAAAAATGATTTATGGCCTCATTTTTTGAACTTTTTTGACAGTGATTGGAACTCTGCCGAACGTCTGTATAGCACTGGTATGGATTCTCACATGATATTTTACTTTGAACCATGCAAAGTTTTTCTCTCTATATCACTCTCTTACGTGAAGAAATAGAAAGCTCACGCGGATCTTGCACTTTCTCGCGCGCAACGAAGTACTTCCTCCTGTTAAAATTTAGCAGACAGACATTTAATTTTCAAAATTTGCAATTTGCTGATATTATTTTCGGACATTTGCTCTCTGCTGTGATTTCCTGTTTCTGATTTCTACTGCAAAATAACAGTGGTTTGCAGGTTTCTTGTCAAAGATTATCAAAAAAAATTTCTAACAGTTTTCTTGCAGGACTATTGTCGAAGGTATATTCAAAAACGTTGTGTTTGTTTGCTGTTTTTCATTCACATAGTTTAAATAGGGCTTTGTTAAAATTTCATAAGGATCTTGATAGAAAAGTAGGGGAATAGGCTCTTCATTACATGGAAGTGATGCCCATGGATGAAACTAAGACCTAGATGTTTCTAGCATGACGGATACTTGGGGAAGCAAAGCAAGATAGCGAATCTTTAGCACTTCTACTTGTTAGGAGACTATGCTCTTCTGTCTTTGAGAGAATCAGAAACCCAAAGGCTTGTGGATTTGGTGGAGTGAAACTATCTCAGTGATGAATATGCTTGATGTGTTTGGGTAAGGTGAAAAGGTAGAGAAGTATGCTCTTCTCTCTTTGAGAGAATCAGAAAATCAAACCCTTGAATCTGAACCAAGTTGTGTCACCTTTAGAGGGCCTGCCAAAATTTGAACCTCCAAGAATGACCCAAGTGAGTACACACCTATCATCAGTGATTCCACCTCACTCTAATAAAGTCTTCTTTGTTGAATTCTAAAGACTCCAAAGCCATGGTAACTTCTTTCTCATGATTTGGACTATCATCGTGAGAAACCCTTGTTTGTTGTACTGAGTGGTACCACTCCCAGCCTTGCTTGCAAGGGTGTATGACTTACAAGTGTTGGTGTGGATGTGAGGCCCTAGCTCTATATCAGAGGCACCAAAGGTTATTATAAACAGAATCCCACTAAACACTCTATTAGTTAGATGCCTACCTGTTTCACCTCTGAAAGAAGACATAATCTGTGCGCAGGGAGAGGGAAGAATGTCTCCCCTAGATTCTTGACATAGGTATGCACCTGGATGCTTAAAGTGGTATATGATTCTGGTCCCTACTTTAAGGGTAACCTTCAAACATATATACTTAGTCCTTAGAAACACCAAAAACATGGGCGCTCTTTCGAGGGTGACACTGCTATGTGAGGTGTACGCATACACATAAGACAGTGGGGCACAAATTTTGTCTTCTCAACCAATTTTATTTGTAGGGATAATTGAGTGTTTGTTTTTGAGTCTTAAACTATCCAAATCATCATCAAACAAAGACTCCCATAATTTTGCCAAGTTGCTTTGTCCTTGGTAGAACTGTTTACGACTACTATTTGTGTCACTACTGCTTGATTGAAACTTCATGTTTGTAAATGAATGTTTGTCACCTTGAAACTGAGATTGATGATTTGTATCATCATAAAAATACCCTGAACCTAGAAATTTTTTCAGAGAACGGTCCTCACTGTGTCTCAAAATCTAGTTTTTATCTCGAAAACTGAGTCCGTCTATCAAAATTTGGTTTCTTGCGCAAACTTTTAGAAACCTATCACTTTCTCGCGTGAGCTGGCATTTTCTTGCGTGAAGTTGGGAACTTTCTCGTGTGGTGAGGTATTTCCTCATGTGAATCTATAGCCTGGCATTCAAAATAGTAATCTTTTTCCCGCTAACTGGTGAATTTCCTGCTTGATTTGACTTTTGTCTGGGGTCTGATTGCTTGTTTCCCTGTTGTTTGCAGTCTGAAATTGGTTGTTTCGAGTTGTGAATTGACTGATTCTTACTCAAACTTGTCTTGTCTCTTTGTCTCTGCCCTATCTTATTTGTGTTTTTGTACCTTGCGACATGATAGTCATATCTCAGCTGTTCTAGCCATACTCTCAATGATTTGTGCTGGGTGCATCTCACACCTTGGCTATTCTAGCCTATTACCTCTTTTTTTTGATATCTCTAGAGACAAAGTTCATTTCATCTTTGTCTATGCTTGTTACAACTAGGAGAGGCACTATTTTCCCATACACGGTTCTAGAGTAGGTAGAAGTAAACCTTACAATCAAGGAAAAGGTCATTCTGAACCCATCATTCAAATTGATAACCAAGAGGGATCCTCACGTTCCTCTTCCCCATTCAGTATAGATCCGAGTCCAAATTAGAAACCAGTGTTTCAGCTGTATTCTAATCCATTGTTTCAAGATTAGCATAATCCATTTCTTTTAGATCAACAAGCCTACAGGAAGTCACTTGTTTGGGTTGATCCTATTGATGACCCTCACTGCCTTAGTGATCCTTTCAAATATATCAATCCTTTTGATTCGCCGAGAAATACATTGACTAAAAGTTCTCAACATGATACTCACACTCATACTGAAGAGGTACACACAACACAATCTCACACTAACATGGCAACACCTTTTGATTATCAATATAATGGAGGTAATGATCAAGGTCATCAAGAAGAAGAGCATCACCAGGGTCAAGATCATACTTATAGCATTTATGAAATTCTTGGGAATGATGATGAGCCAATCACTCAAAATGACATAGAAGCTGCAAAGTTTAATAAATCTCTCATCAAAATGATGGAAATACTCCTTGCAGAAGACAAAGAAAAATACTTTCTAGATTTAGCAAAACAAGGAGTTAAATTACCCGCAAACTTCCAAGTGGAAACGCTTGTAGCTAAAGAAGAGGAAAGTGGGACCTCCAAATTGCATAAAATAATTCAAGACATGCAAGGTCAAATCAGCCAACTTATGAAGGATAAGGACAAACCCACACAACTATTCACAATGGAAAGCATATGTCCTTTTCCTTTTGATAGGAGTATTATTATGCCACCTTTTCCCAAAGGTGTAGAGCTCCCTAAATATGACAAGTATCTAGGTACCACTGATCCTCAAGATCATTTAAGAGAATTTAGTTCCCTATCGATGCATTTTATACATGATCAAACATATTTGATGCATCTTTTTCCATGAAGTTTGGGTGGACCTACCATGGAGTGGTTTTTGCGACTACCCATTGGCATCAAGACTTTTGATGAGATTGCTAATCTCTTTATACAACACTATTCTCACAATATTCAGCATCTCATCAACATAAGGGACCTTTGCAACCTCAAGCAAAGGCAAGGGGAAACATTCTTAACATTTCTCCAAAGATGGAGACAACTTTGTACTAAGTACCCTCGCAAAATACCCAAATTTGAGAAACTTGATATTTTCTTGGATAATCTCACCCCTGATTTTGGGTATCAAGTACAAATTCAAGGTCCTCTTAATTTTGATAGCATGATAAAACAAGTTGTGAGGATAGAAGCATTTATGGTTAAAAAAGGTGAATTGACCTTGTATAAAGATAACAAACAAAGTTCCTCATCTTCCAACAAAGATAAAGGGAAGTTTTCCAACAAAAATAGGGATGTTGTGAATGATGGGGTGGTCGATAATGTGACTCCAACTTCTTCAAAACAGGTCTTCAATCTCACCTCTAGTATACAAGTGACCAAAGCTATTGAAAAGGCTACAACCAATACTCAATAGCCTTCTAGATTTTTTGGCAACAAACCTTGGGCACCACGACCCAAGCATGATTTTACTTCTTTGGGAGAACCACTTGATGTGGTTTTCAAAACCTTAGTGCAAAATCAGATTCTTTCTCCTTTGGAGAAATGTCTATATGATCCACAACCATGACCTCATTGGTGGAATGAGAATGCGTACTGTGACTACCACCAAAAAAAAGGTCATAAGACTGCTACTTGTCTTCAATTGCATCATAAAGTCCAAGATTTGATTGATAACAAGGTTATTATTATGGAGAATCATAACAAGAATTTGGATCATCTGGCATTTAAAGATCCCTTTCCTCATCACAAGAAAGGTGAGTCCTCCAATGCTTAGAACAATAATGCCAAAGTTAATTATGCACATACCACTTATGATAATGTTATCAACATGATTGAACCTGTGGAAGTGGAATATTGTAACATGTTTACTAGCAAGGGGAATGAGAATGCTCCTAAACCCAAAGCCCCATTTGTCTTAAGAGGCCCTGGGTCTCGATTATCTGAGTCTGAAACATCTTGAGATTGCGCAAACGTTGTTACTAGATCTCGCGCTAGAATCACTATCAAGGGTCCTGACCCTCCTGCTGCTACATCCATGCCAAAACAAAATTTGGATAAGACTATTGTTGGCTCTGCCAACAAGACCACAAAAGTGGTCCCTATGCCTTCTACTGCTAATTATAGCATTCTTGACCAGCTTCAAAGAACCAATTCTCAGATAACTATCTTTGAGCTATTGAAGATCTCGCCTGCTCATAGGAAGATTCTAGACAAAGCTCTCACAGAAGCTAATGTCCCCAAAGACATCAATCTAGACCAGTTTCAATCCATGGTGGGTCACTTGACTTCACCGTATTATTTGTCCTTCTCTAAAGAAGATGATCACTCAATTAGTCACCTGCACAATGCTCCTTTGCATATAGAAGTCATGATCGGAAAATAGCTAGTCTGTCACGTCCTCATTGATAACGGTGCTGGTCTCAATATTTGCTCTGCTCACTTTCTTGCTCAGCTAGGTTATGGAAAAGATCGCATAGATTCTCGCAAAAGAATCACTATCAAGGCCTATGATGAAGAAGAGAGAAAATGTAAAGGTTTAGTCATGCTCCCCATTTGGGTTGGACCAGTTGAAAGAGACATCACATGTCAGGTGCTAGACCTTCCTCTTGCGTATAATATCTTACTGGGAAGACCGTGGATCCATGAGATGCAAGTGGTTCCTTCTACATACCATCAGTGTATTAAGTTTTCTTTTCAAGGTGCAGAGGTGACAATTCATGCTAGCATGGGCTCTTCTTGTAATGCGCTCACTCAATCAGCTGATAGGCTCGTTCCAACTAATAGAGAATACACAAAACTCTGTGATGCCAAACTCAGAGACATGGAACAAACCTTGAAAATCACAGACATGGGCATGGGAGGATATCAAATAGAACCCGTGCTAGATTTAGCAGCTCTACCTCTGTCTCCTCATTCTTATGGGAGACCTTCTGAGAACAATAGATCTTCCGCTACTCCTGAGATAGTTTATGATGGTGCCTTTGTATGGCCTTCTACACCATTAGAAGATGAAGATGAGGAAAGAGCTATTAAGGCTTGGCTTTGTAAAGGAAATAGCATAGCTGAACAGACTACCCTGGCTCAGGAACTAAATCCCAACAATGAAGGTCTTAAGATTATGAAACATTTTGGGTATAAAGGGAGTGGCCCAATAGGGGTGAATGGTAATGGGTTAGTGGAACCTATTAAAGCTATAGGTCAAAAGACAAAAGACACCCCTAGTTTAGGTTTCAAAAATATCCTATTCCATCTGGGGATCAATAAATTTATGCCAAAATTAGAGCCTTCACCAGAACCTGAAGGCACAGCTGCAGTCAACGCCACAGAAGATAGCTCCGATGAGGATTGCTTTCCTTATCCCATCCCTCCAGATCTGGCAGCATCTTTGCTGAGCTAGATAATTTTGTACCATGCACTAGTATAGTCGAGACTAACAGTGACTCTAATAAAACCACTCCATTTGATGCACTAACTTTTGAATAATGGAAAGCATTACAAGATCCTAACTTCCAAGGTGAACAGTACATACCACCAAAATTTCAAGAATGGTTGGCACAAGAATAGGCTAGTGTTGCAAGAAATCAAAAACCTTCATGGTGCAAGCACCCAAGTCAGAGTTTGGATACAAACTCTCATGAATATGAGTTTGATAGTTTGTCAGAAGGATCTTATGAAAAACTTCTCGACGTAAGTGAGGGGTCTAGTGAAAGGTCTAACAAGTTTGAGTCCATAAATGTTAACATGTCTTCTACTTCGGTTGTTAGGGGTCAGCAGGATTCAAACACACCTTTGGATGAGATCAATTTATCTCTCAACTTGCTAGTTAATTCTTTCGATGACTATACTATGAACACATTTGAACCTATCACATCTCTTTCACTCCAACATCCTAAGTTAATAGACTGGAATTCCCCTTCTTCATCAAGTGAAGTCCTTACATTCCAGAATGATTACGCCCTAGCCTGCTACCTTCACTTTGTTGAACCTGTGATGTCCTCCACTAGTGAAGAAAGTGTCAACATGATCGAGGCTGACATCAAGTATCTTAGTCACAAAATTAAAAGAAGAGAAAATAGGTGCTCTGATGGTGAAATCCACATTAAGGCAGTTACAGAGCCAAAAAAAGTAAAAAGAAAAGACGTATCCAAAGGTGAAAAACTCTCTGAGGTGCCTAAGGATGAGATACTTGATGTGCTTCTGAGTCACTTCTAGGAACGTTCAATAGTGTTAATTGAGCCAACTCAGCTGGTAAATCTGGGAACAGAAGAACATCCACACATCATTCATGTGGCCAAGTCATTATCTACAGAAGAACTTAAGGAATTCACAAACTTCTTCTAGGAGAAAAAGATAAAATTTGCATGGACATATTCTAACATACTGGGTATGGATCCTGATCTTATCACACATCACTTATCAATAGCTCCTGGTGTGAAACCGGTCAAACAAAAACTTAGAAAGATGCATCTGCATGTGGCTTTACTGATCAAGGCAGAATTGGAAAAACTTCTAAAAGCTGGGTTCATTCAAACAATTGATCATGTAGAGTGGATCTCTAATATAGTCCCAGTGACTAAACATGACAAATCTATCAGAGTCTACACAGACTTTAGAGATTTAAATTTGGCATGTCGAAAAGATGATTTTCCACTTCCCAACATTGACATGATCATGGATATGACAGTAGGATATGAGATGTATTCGCTAATGGATGGTTTCTCTGGTTATAATTAAATCAAAATTGCACAAGGACCAAGAGAAAATTTCTTTTACTTGTGCACGGGGTACATTCTACTGGAATGTTATGCCTTTTGGTCTAAAAAATGCTGGAGCTACTTATCAGAGAGCTGTTACTACCATATTTCATGACATGATGCATAGGACAATGGAGGACTATGTGGATGACACACTCGCTAAAAGTATGGATAGAAAGACACATCTCACTGATCTAGGTCCTATACTAGATTGTATGGAAAAATCTAGGCCGTGTCTTAACCCTAAGAAATGTGCATTTGGGGTTACTTTAGGAAAATTACTTGGCTATATCATCTCTGTGAAGGGAATCGAGGTGGATCCTACAAAGGTACAAGCTATTATAGAAAATTCTCCACCTCATAATATCAGACAAATTAGAGGTCTCCAAGGTCATATCCAATCTATCAGGCATTTTATCTCATAGCTAGCTGACAAGTCACAACCATTCACCAAAACTCTGCATAAAGGTGTGACTTATGACTGGAACAATGAATGTGAATAAGGATTTCAACAGATCAAACAATATCTAGCCAATCCACCTATATTGATGCCTCTTATTCAGGGGAAGCCCTTGATCTTATATATCTTAGCAACAGAAACATCTTTGGGTGCTCTCTTGGCCCAAGAAGATCAAAATCATAAAGAAAGAGCCATTTATTATATCAGCAGAACATTGGTCTCTTACGAACTGAATTATTCTATAATTGAGATGGGTTTCTTAGCAGTCGTGTTTGCTTCCCAGAGGTTACGACACTACATGTTGGCTCATACTACAAGGTTAATCACAAAAAATGACCCATTAAAATAGTTACTCAGTAAAGCTACTCTCACGGGTAGACTAGCTAAATGGGTCATGCTTCTTAGTGAATTTGATATTGAATATGTTGAGAGAAAAGCTATCAAAGGGCAAGCGAATGTGGATCAGTTGGCTGAAGCACCTCTTACAGATCATCAACCATTAAGGATGGAATTTCCTGATGAGTCCATCATGCTTCTCACGCATCAGACATGGACAATGTTCTTTGATGGATCATTCACCCAACAGGGGTCAGGAGCTGGAATTTTGTTTATTACACCTTAGCGGTATTCCTTACCAAAGGCATACAAAATGATGTTTCCTTGTACCAATAACACTGCTAAATATGAAGCTTTGATCAGTGGACTAAAGATCGCTATTGAATGGTGAGTTGATGAACTAAAAGTCTTTGGAGACTCACAATTGGTTATCAATCAAGTGAACGACATCTATCAAATGAAAGATGAAAAGCTAGTGCCCTATAAAAAGATGGTTGACGGCCTTAAGAAATACTTTGCACATGTTACTTTTCAGCAAATTCCTAGGGCAGATAATAAAGCAGTTGATGCTATGGCTACTCTGGATTCTATGTTACAAATGTTGGAAAGTGATTTCAGACATGAATTCTTAGTGGAGACGTTATGCTACCCTGCCTATGACTCTCCTTACTCCTGGATGATCTGTTTAGTCATTGGACATGATTCATCCTGCTACCATCACATCTTCTCTTATCTTCATGACCAAATTATTCCTAACACATATACTAGAAATGAAAAATGTCACCTAATCTATAGTTCTTCACGGTATGTCATCATAGCTAATGACTTGTATAGACAAGGTCTAGAAGGTACCCTCCTTAGGTGTTTAGAACCTGATGAGTCCAAACACACGTTAGAAATGGTACATGAAGGCATTTGTGGTTCTCACTCAAATGGTCTGACACTGGCTCGTAAACTTATTAGAGCTGGTTATTATTGGCCCAATATGGAAAAGGAAGCTACACAGTTTGCTAAGTCTTGCAAACAATGTCAACTACATGGTAATTTGATTCATGCTCCAGTCAAGGAGATTATTCCTTTCATCACTTTCTGGCCATTTCAACAGTGGGATTTCGACTTAGTGGGTCAGATATATTTGTCTTCTTCGAGAGGACATAAATACATCATTACTGCTATAGATTATTTCACTAAATGGGTTGAGGCAGTACCTCATAGTGTAGCTGATGGCAAGTCTGTAGCTATGTTCATACTAAACTACATTATCTGTAGATATGGTGTACCCTCCTCTATAATCACTGACAATGGGGGACAATTCAAGAACAAAGATCTGACAAATTTGTGCACTAAGTTCAAGATTATTCAACATTAGTCTTCTATTTATTATCCTCAGGGTAATGGATAGGCTGAAGCTTCCAACAAGACAATTCTCAAGATTCTGCACCATACAGTACATAAATCTGGACGAGACTGGCATCTCCAGATCAACCCAACTTTATGGGCTTATCACACCAGTATACAAACTCCAATAGAGGCCATGCCCTTTGCTTTAGTCTATGGTGCAAATGCAGTGCTTCCTATTGAGGTTGAGATTTCTACCTTGCGAGTCTCTATGAAGGGCCTCATCATTGATGATGATATTAGAATATCTCAGCTACAAGAGCTTGAATTGCTGGATGAATGTCAGAAGATGGCGTTAAATCATCTCAGAGCATATCAAAAGAGGATATCTAAGAGCTATAACAAGAAGGTTAGACCAAGAGACTTCCAAATGGGTGATCTCATCTTGAGAGAGAACCCCTAAGAATCAACAACAGCGGACTCAGAAAGGAAAGTTTGAGCCAAACTGGCTTGGTCCTTATATTTATACTATAGTATTTGGGTCTGACGCCTATCAACTTTCTACTATAGAGGGTGAAAAACTCAAAGAGCCTATCAATGCTCTTCACCTGAAGAAATTCTACAGTTGAGATATCTTTTGCATGCTCATGTACATACTTTATTCTGAGAAAATCCTAAAAATTGTAAAATATCCTGAAAAAATGATCATCTTAGTGAAAACCTAGCAAACATGTGCTTTGATGTATCTATTATCCTAGTGAAAACCTAGCAAATAGGTTCCTTAATAATATCAAAAAAATGGAAAAAATAAAAAACACAAAAAAATCAAAAAAGAAAAAAGTACAAAAAAATTGAAAAAATGAAAATATAAAAAATGAGAAAAAGAGAAAAATGTGCCATTGATGAAAACCTGGTAAACATGTGTCATGGTAGCAAAAATAGAATTTATGCCAAGATGGTGAAAACCTGGTAAATAGGCCCCTCTTGATTTGTAATGCTCTATCTGTCGTTTCATCTCTTAGCTTTCTTGCAATTTGCTATTCTGCTTTCCTACTTCAGTTTGCTTTCCTGCTTTAGTTTGCTTTCCTACTTTAGTGTGCTCATGCGTTTTCTCTTAGTCATCTCTGAGATTTTTCTTGACTTCACATGGATTGAAATTGGTCACACTCGGGGGCATCTTCCTGGTCTAGGGGGCATTGTCGTATCTTTTGGAGTATTTCTCCTCTTCACATCAGTCACTAGTGGTTCTCACTGCATCTGTCTATTGATGCCTAGATCTCGTCATCGATCTTTATGCTTGAGAATTTCTCTTGCACAGTCACCAGTGGTTCTCACTGAGTCTTCCTACTATCACTATATTTTTGAGATTTCTCCCATCGTATCACTACCTGTGTTGTTCAGCTTCAATCTGTTCGTCACTTGGGGGCATGGCTCCCCACTTTGATCTCTCTTTGATTTTCACTTGAGTCAATAATCTTGTCAACGGACAACTCTCTACTGGCACAAACTGGTGTTTCTCAACACCCCAATCAAATAGTGTTTTTGAACACTCTCTTTGGACACATATGTGTTTTTTAACACACATCAGATATCTCACGACGTAAACATCTCTCAATAGAAATCAAACACAATGCACTCACACGCACAATGGTGTTTTTCAACACCCTACACATAGACACATTCGTAAGCCTTGAAACATGCTGAGATATGATTGACTCTTTCTTTGTATGCTATCTGTTCTCATGAATTTCACTGATATTTTCTTTGTTTACTGCTTGTTGGTGTGGTTTTGATGATCCAGCAACGACAAATAAACAGGTTGTATGTGATAAGAGCTTCTCCATTAAGGTGGAAAAGTCTCACATCCCTCGATCTTGCTTATTTGTATGCCAAGGGGAGGTCAAAACTATCTCCCTGAATATTATTGCTCTATTTTTTTACTTGCAAACTCTTAACTACATCAAACTGGAAACAATGTTCAGGTCACCTTGGATTTTGTGCCTTGGTGCTTTTGTTCATTTCTGACATTTTATCCAATGAAAGTCATACTCATATTCTTATGGTCACAGCGGCACCAGTAAGGATTGTATTGACTCTGATGATGATAAATACGATGAGTCCAATAACCAAGTCCTAGGGTTGCATTTAGCTTAGGCTTGCATTTGCATTGTAGGCTTGCAATCACATTTTAGGCTTGCATCGCGGTAGTTTTGGTGCTCTCTTCCCTGTCTTCTCATTCTTCAAAGGTCCTCATCTTTTATCATGGCTTCCTCTTGGTTGCACAAGTGTTCGATCCTCGCTCTCAATCTTCATTAGTATTATTTTGGTTAGTACCTATTGTATATTGCAATATCCTGCATGAGATGATTAGTACCATTGCATTCATTGCATTACATTCTTTTCTAAAAATGCATTTCCATCCATTCATTTGTATTTATATATCCATAAACATGTGCATCCATTATAAGCATAAATCAAATCATACATAGCATTTATCCATCTAACATCTATCATTGTACTGCATTTATTCATACATCAATAAAACATGTGCATAAACATTTTCATATTCATCCATGGCATACATTTCTAATCCATACATCTAATCATATAAGAAACATCTCATAAGACATACAAATCTAAAGCAATATATAAACAAGTACAATGATGCCAAAATCAAGCTCATATATATATATATATATATATATATATATATATCAATCGATCACATGTACAAGGGTGCTACTCGAGCATAATATATCAAAATGGTGGTACAATGTATGTCAAGTGTCTCATCTAACCACTCGGTGGAGGTGGAGCGGGTGGCATACCCTACTGCTAAAGAGGTGGACCCAGTGGAGGTGGTCTTGGTGGAGCAGCCCGTGCCCCAGCATACTTAAAAAATGGCTGAATCTGATTTGCTGCCTCAGGAACTACAATAGTGTAAGTAGCATAGTAATAAGATGCCTAAGTAGCCTCGTACCTCATCTCTATCTGTGATCTCACCAGTGACTCTCGTAATTCCTGAATCTCTTGGTCTCGCTCAGATATCGGTATCTCCTAAATGATCACCTATGTATGGAAGTCATCATGCTCCCTCAGTGACTTTCTGGCTCTCTCTCTGACCCTCCGGAGAGCCTCCTGCAACTACACTACCTATCTGCCTGCTGGTGGATCAGTCAGAACAGCATCAGCCATGATAGTATCATCTCCCTGCTCAGCAGCTCTATCTTGACTGCCACTGGGCCTGACACCTGCATCTGAACCCATGGGTCTAATAGGGATATCAGTCTGAGAGGTCCTCGGTCAAACTACCCTCTCTTGCTATATTAAGGGTGGCTATTGTACCTACTACTGTGGTGGTGGCCATACCCCCTGCTGTACATGAGGAATCAGACCAACAGGAGCTGTATATCTGGGAAATGGATGTGCTAACATGTAGTCTCTATATGCATCTATCATACTCCATCCCCTATCGAGCGGTCTCTGACAACCCTTCTTCATCTCATTGATGAATTAGGCGTAAGTACAGAACTCTTGCGAGACATCCTATGGTCTCCCAAACTGGTGCAATACCCGTGTGAGCAAGAAGCGCTCAATGACACTGATGATACACCCAATCAAAGGACGTGAATAGAACATATATGATAACTCATGTCGAGCATCATCCCACACCTCTGTGGCTATCCAAGGCTGCCATATGACTATGGCCATGTCGTCTATCTGAGACTGCCACTGCTCTGTCTTACCCAGCGCGGGCTATGTCATCGGACCTGCATACCTGTATATGTATGGCTCTAAAGGCTACCGCATGTCATGGAATATCGACCTGCATATGGGAGGGTGCTCCTAGGCCCAGATCTAAAGGATGATGACTCCCACCACCATGGTACTTTCACCTCGATACACAATCTCATGCATCTCGTGGTACATCTGAGCAAGCATGCACTTGCCCCATCCAAAAGTAACTGCATGTGTGGCCAACATCCTCTACAACATGCCTCCCCAACCACACTCCAACCTGTGTTGACCGCGATCGGGAACCAAGTGGAAACTCAGGAACAACGCCAACACAACCACCAGTGGGTGATCTCTGTCATAGCTACGAATCAGATCCTCCCACAAGATGGCTTGACCCATCACTAGATCATCCTAAAAGACTGCTCTCAAAGCCAATGTCCCTACTCTGGGTTGAGTGTCATACTCCACACGAGCTCCATGAAAAGGCACTCTCAAAATCCTGTATATATCCTTGGGAGTGACTGTCATCTCCCCCTATGGCAAGTGAAAGGTGTTCGTCTCCGAATGGAAATGCTCGACTAGGGCACCCCGTAAATCATGATTCACTCAAATATCAGGTACATCACGAAGGTATGACAATCTAAGCCCATCAATGTGGGCACCATCAACATCTGATAGCCTCTGAAGTAACTCACCCATGAAAGGATGATGTGATCGAAAACCAATATCAGGGAAGTCAACCTCCAAAGCAAGCGACCAAATTGGATCAATACCTCAACATGATGATTTTTTCAAAGCAAGGACAAAAAATACAGCTATAGACCTATCCTATACACAATTTTGAGACATTGCAACTGGCTGACTCTGTGACATAAAAAATGACAACTTTCTAAATTTGGCAAGTTTCCCATAAGAGGAAACTATTTTCCCGCGTGAGATAGGATGTCTTCTCGCGTGAGATTTCAAAAATCTCGTGCGGCACAAGTGCACTCTTCACGCGAGCGAAGGGAAGGGGCCTGTATGAGGAACCCCTGACCCACATGAGGAATCTGATTCCTCACACGAAAGGGGACCTAGGCCGACGTGAGTAAACTATTTCCTCACGCGAGATTGGATGCGACAGACTTTAAAAAGGCTTAAAATGTGCTAAAATGCTATAAAATAATAATTTTTTTTTGAAATACAAGATTATGTTGTGATTACTTACAGGTGTGTCATACTCCGGTGGTCGATTGTGTCGTCAGGAGCGCTCAAATTAGTGTACATGCATGGGAATGCTATCAATGTCAGTTGGAGCCCTCACCATCGCTAAAGTCAAAAGTGAATAATGATTTGAAAATGACCCCTCTGGGCCTTATATAGCCTTTGACCTAATTTTCCAAAGTGCTCTATTTTCCGCAAAAATTGCACCCTTGGCTAGATGGACTGTTCTGAATCCATTTTCGTGATTGAAATCAAAATCTGACACTCCTAAGCAACTCGAAATCGTGTTTTAAAATTTTGGGACCGACGCGATCGGATGCTTGTGCAGTCACTTTTCTGACATTACTTTCTTGTTAGGGTCATCTCTCATCATCATTTTTCTTGGCTTCTGCAATCTTTTCATCAAAGTAAACTCTAGTCCATTATGGTCAACTATGGTCAAACCTAGTCAGTAGGACTCCTTGATCGCTCCAAATTGATTTTGTCTATCTCTAGATTTTTTTGGATCTTCGATCTTGCTTCTATCTATGAGTTCTCGCTCTCATCTTTATGATGTGTCATCTTTCGATTTCACTCCTGAGGGGGCAAGATGATTGCATCATTAAATCTTTCGCATCATTCTCGAATCAGTTTGATCTGAATCAAAAGTCCCCATTGCTAGGGGCATCTCATAACTTGGGGCATATCCAGTTTTTCATACCTTATGGTCAAAATTAAATATTCCTTGATCTCTAAGGGCATCTTGATGTCTCGCATCTTGTCATCTTGCCATCTATCTTTCTAGGTATATGAGTAATCTAACTCAGATCCTCAAGGATCAAGCTTCGTTCTGGAGATGATTCTTGAAATCTCATTGGGTATTGGGGAAATCTAACCCTAATTCCTAAAAGTTATGCTTTGTTATGAAGATGGCTCTCAAAATCTCTTTAGACCGTTATCTAGGCAACCTAACCTAGATCTTAGAGGACTAATCTTCGTATTGGGGCAATCTAACCCTGATTCCAATCTTCTCTCGGATGATTCTGCTTCTCAATCTGTTCAGTGTCTTGGCAGCCTAACCTAGACTTCCAAAATCTTCATCTTCACATCAGACTATTCTTTGAATCAATGCGCTTCTCACACATCAATTCAAAGAGGGGCAAAATGTAACACCCCAAAATTGGTACCTCATAATCTTAATCAATTTTGGTGCGTTTCTTCAATTTCTCATCATCGAAGTCCTATTGTACTAGGCAAATTATCTTCCTAATTGACTTTAATTGACTGAGTCTCAAATGCAGAAAACCCAAATTTGCATAAATCTGACATTATATTTAATTCCTAAATTATCAAGGTTTATTAGCTAAAAAACCTTATGATTAATTAATTTAATTCTAAAGTCCTAAGTGCTTTTAAATTAAATTAATTCCACCCCCTTTAGCTAATATACAACAAAAGGAATTGAACAGTTATTTAATTGATTGAATGGATTATCCTCAAAAAGTATTCCATAATTCTATATGAAAGGTCACTCATGTGGCAATAATCCACCCTTTTAATTAAATAATTCATGATTTTTTGTCTCAATCTCAATTCTTGAAAATGAAGAGGCAATCGTTTCTTTTCAAGAAACTCTTCACCCTCTTCCCATGGCTTTTCTATATATTGGACATCTTTTTCTTCATTTGAGAGGATGAATTAGAGAGCATCAAAATTATAGTTAAATCTTGTCTCATTTCTTTCATGCTTTTGAGCTTTATTTTGCATAATTAGATTAATTTCAATTTGGACTAATGATATGTTGATTCTTAATGCAATTCATTTACATATCTAGCATCTCAATTTCATCATCTTTCAAGCTTTCTAGTTTAATAGCATTTCAATTCTAGATTAATGGAAATTTATTTTCTAGATTAATTGAATTTCCTTTGATAGATTAATGGCAATTTGCTTACCTCTCATGCTTTATAAATCCTCCATATTAGTGATGGTCAAGGTTGGTGGGTCTCATTCTGAGAGTAAATTTGACATCCCCAACTAATTAGGAGGCAACAAGTCGCTTTAATCAAATTTGCAAGATGAACAATTCATGTTTATCTTTGTGAATTGAACGATTGAGTAAGGACTATGTTGAGTTTGTGCCTGATTTAGAGGTCACATTCAAGCACACACCACACCCAATTCCTCATATTTGATCCAAAAAATTATAAATAAGAGTCTTGCTAAGAGGATTTAATCCATCATTTGCATGTAGTGTTATAATTTTAGTTTATTTTTGAGCATTTTAGAGAATTTTAGCAATATCACATTAGTTTGATTTCTTAGCTTTGAAACTCCATAACATGTTAGCATAATCTTGAATCCTTGATTAGTTTGATAGTTTCATTCTCATGCTAGCTTCATATTCTCATTATCTTGGATCATTGTATACAACTAGTTCCTCATGCTATTTTGTGAACTTGTTGATCTCCATTAGTTTGCATATAGAATTCATCAAAATTCAAGATTTTGCATCATTGGGATTCATATATTGTGTTTAGAGGGCACACCCACATCTCCTCAAAAGATAAAATCAAGAAATTTCACTCGGTGCAACTGCTTTAGCTCATCAAAGGTTGTATTGATAATCTTTCTTTGTATATGCATGTGTTTAAGCTAATGCTTGTTTGTTTATGCTTGTTCCACACAGGTTAGGTTTCATCACATACAATAATAAAACTTATGCACAAGAGAATGAAATATATATAGATCTAATATAAATATGAACTTTTAAAGAGATATGAAAACTAAGCATACTTGAACATTTAATACAAAACACATCTAACCATCAAATAAATATGAATATCTAATGCATAAATAGGATCTAACACCAAAATCATAATAGAAATGTTATAATTTAGGTTCACCAAAATGAACAATAGGAAAAGAGAAGCAAATGTAAAGGGGTAAATTATTCTTCCTTATCAAAATTGCACACTTGGAAGGAATATGTCCCAACAGGGTTAAGTAGGAACCAAGTGCTGAATGGGAAAATGATCCTTTTCTAAAAATGTGTAAATTGAAAATGGAAAGAGGAAAGATGCAATGTAGAAGGAAAATTAGATAAATAGAAACAAAAATGGAAATAATAGACTAATAAATAATTGTCATAGACTAGAAATGAGATGAATTATAGTCCAAACTATTGTATTGACCTAAGATTTCAGTTTGTATTGAAATTTCAGGATAGAGAATGTTTAAAAAATTCTATACTTGGGAACAAAGAGTTTTAGACATTCTATTCTAGGCACTTTTGGTTGAAACTTTTGAGGACTCTCTGACTGCTACTCATCTGAGCTCAAAAAAGTTCGGGCAAATCCATAACTTGTTCTTGCACACATAAAAATAGATAAAAAGTTTGGTAGAATGGGCTTTCCTTGGTCAAACCCCTGTTTAGGAATCAACCTTTAAAATCAAAAGAAATTGAATAAAGGAAAGTACGTAGAAAAGGTAAATGAATGATTAACCATTCATAACTCATCATGGAAAAATGTGAGAATCACTCATACCCATGAAGATGTTTGAATGTTCTTGAATCTAAAGATTTGATATTAGAATGTAGAATAGAATAAAGGATTCTCTCAGAAAATGCACGGATCTATGAATACCACTCCTAGATGCTCAATGTAGATATGCTCGATAATCACTTGCAATGAAGGAAAGATGAATGCGAATGGAAGGAAGGATCTTATTGCTCGATTGAGAAATCCTCTACTTGGTCATCATGGGAGAGAAGCTTGCTTCAATTTAGAATATTTACTTAGATGATTAAGAAGAAACTATATCTCGGATTCTTGACTTCAAATCTTGCATCCAATTGCTTTAATGCTTGATTTCTCTTGAGCTCTTGAATGCCTTATGAAAACTTGATTGCATTTGATAATGGATGTTGATTATGGTTACAAAAATGAGGAGAGATAGGGTGGTTATATACTCATCCTAGATTATGGGATTCTAAAATAATCCAAGCCTACCATGGGATCTAATTTCCCACTAAAATCCTGACATAGGGCTCTGTGCCAAATTTGGGCCAAAACAAGCAATGTATCAAATCTTATATTCCTGGGTACATAATGTTTGAAATGTTATGTACCTAGGGTTTTGAGTTGAAATTAGGATTTAGTGTCAGGGTGGTGGAAAAGATGCGGTAAAAGAAGAAACATATTGATAGGATCAAACATAACGAATAGTAGATCTTGAAATCACCAAAATGGGGCCTAATAGGTGATAAGTTTTTAGGATGGTATATTTAGCCCCCACTTTACTAGGATGATGAGAAAAAATCATGCTCATGGTAAAGTAGATCAATGCATAAGAAATTTTTTATCAAGGTCAAGGAGACAAAGTGACATCAAGCCCCAAAGTGACTTAAGTCTTCATCAAATCCAAAACAAAGATAAAAGAGGCATCATGATATATATATATATATATATATATATATATATATATAGAGAGAGAGAGAGAGAGAGAGATGGCCACTAGCCTAGTAAGGTATTGTCTCACTATAGATCATGAAAAGAGAAAGTGCTACTATAAAAGATGGTATTAATAGTCTACCAAGCTGTGTTACACTATTCAACCCATCAAAAAATAGGGATGGATTAGTTCTTAAGAAAAGTATTTTCTTCATTAAGGGATTCTGAAAAGGAAGATTATTCATAAGGAAAACATTATCTCCAAAGGGATCTAGGAAAGGAGGATCATTCTAAGGATCTACTATATAATACATAGGGTCGTGATAATGTATATATGAATGGAAGAAAAGCATTTTCTCCTTAGCCATCTGCATACAATATTGCATGGAATCATTGTATGTGTGCGTAAACTATGAAAAAAGGATCAAGAACAATTATCTCTTAGTCCTGGTGATGAAAAAAGTGACCCATATTCACAACATGGTCCTTGTTTGGAATTTTTTTTGTTTGATATTTCATGCTTGATATTGATCCTTGATGCAGGAGCATCCTAGGGAAGTTAGCAATCCCGTGTCAACCAAAATGATGTTTGAGTTAGGTTTCAATGTTCG
Organism: Thuja plicata; assembly: GCA_018584345.1. Lineage (NCBI taxonomy): Eukaryota > Viridiplantae > Streptophyta > Pinopsida > Cupressales > Cupressaceae > Thuja > Thuja plicata. The sequence goes on along the minus strand of MU224951.1, from coordinate 14,481,484 downwards.
GTGCTCTATGAAAGGTGTTCTTTGCTTCACCAAATAGACTTGGTGACTGTTGGCATCTGTGCTTTACTAAATGGGCTCAGTGGCTTTGTTAGTGCTTGGTATGGACTTGGAGTCTCGGTTGATGGAGTTGACTGAATAGTTGATGGAATTTACCAACTGGCTTTTATGGATTGGGTAGGCATTATAGATTGCATCCATGATTGGAGGGGGTCGTTTGGATCATGTAGAGTTTTGAGGCATGATGCATTGGATCTTGTGTGGACCTAAATATGGATTGGTACTTTCTTCTATGTAGTTATTAATTGTTTGAGGCTGACTTGCTTATTTACACATTTCATTGTGGATTATAATGGGCCGACTGATATTTAATATTGTTTGTAAAGCTGACTTGTGGCCTAGTGTATAAAAGGAGTATGTAGTTAACATTTAGGGAGAAGAGGAAGCAAAGTAGAGTGAAGACAATAGTAAGTGGGTAAGAAGGAAAACTAAGGAAGATTTCTTGGTGGCTTGTGAGCACAAGTTTAGATCTTGTCGTGTAGTTTCTTCCACTTAGCTGTAGCATTGATTGGTGTAGTTGGATCCTGCAAGATATTGTTGAACTTTATTTTGTATTGGTCATAACCAGGAAGGCCTTATAGCTTGACATGTTGCTTGTAATGCTCGGTTATTGAGTAAACCTATTATTTTATGTTCATATCTTTTGTTCGCATTATTTTTCCATTGTGTGGGTGTTTGCTGCTTGACTGGATAGTATGTTTTTAGACCCTCCATGCTTGGAACTGTGTCAACTGATTTTTTGCAGAGGGTTGTGATTCTTGGTATCTCCCTGGTGAACAAATCATCGACCATAGGCATTTGTACTAAGGTTTTAAAGATTCATCCTAGAAGACTAAACCCTAGGTTGACTAATCAGATGAAGGAGGAGTTACAAGAGAAGATTCATAGTCAAATGAGTGAATTAAAGAATGAAGTCACAAAAGGTATAAAAAATTCTCTTGCTGGATTGCAGAGAGGTCCTAGAATAGATGATAGTTATGAGGAAGTTTTTGAAGACTTTGAAGCCGCTGGATCTAGTGGAGATGATAGAGCTGATCAGATGGAGAGATCTGGTAAAGGCATAAGTGATTGGTTGTAGAGATCTAGTGCTAGGATGAATGATAGTTACTGAATGGAGGTGTCTAATTTATTAGGTACATTGAGACCCAAGGATCTGATTGATTGGATCAGTGAGTTAGAAGACTACTTTGAGCTAGAAGACATTGGAGATCCCCTTAGAGTGAGGTTGGCATAAAATAAGTTGAAGAGACATGCTGCTTTATGGTGGAAAGAATTTTAGAGAGATAGAGAAGACAAAGGTGAGATGAAGATCAATTAGTGGAGTTTGATGGTGGTGAAGCTTAAGACTAAGTTCATTCCTACTAATTATGAACTTGAGTTGTTCAAGAAATTGCAAAACCTAAAGTAGAAGGAGATGATTGTGGAAGACTATACTGAGGAGTTCTATAAGTTGACTATTCGGTCTAGACATAGAGAAAATTATAAGGAGAAGGTGGCAAGGTATGTCAATGGACTGAGATTCAATATATAGGATGAGATTAATATGTTGAAGATTGACCTAGTCAAGGATGCTTACTAGTATTCCTTGAAAGTGAAAGATAAGATGAAGAGGAGACATCATGGTAACAACAAAGGGAAGGAGAAACCGAAGCAGTTGGTAAAGGATAAATTGAGATTTGAGGATGAACCAAAACCTATTGAACCATGGAGAGGGAAAATTAGAGGTAAATTCATAGGTACTTATTTTAAGTGTCGACAGAATGGACAAAGGATACCACCTGATGCAGTCAAGGATAGAGGATCCTAGAATGGACAGTCCAACCTTGCAACATACACGATAAATAACACAATAGAAAAAAAACACAGAGGTATGACACAAATGTCAATTCATATTCATCAATAATATACAATTACACCAAATATTCCAGGTTGTAAGGCATTCCCAGTTATGACCACATACAAAAACAACAAAAAGACTTGGATCTACTCACAAATCTTCCCAATCCCACAACGCAATGAGCTAAAATCAACTATCACATTTAGCTCCCAAAACTACAGCTAATACCTCCTTGCTCAGAGCTCTACAAGACTTGGATTTGCACAAAGATCTACCCAAGCTCAGCTCTAGCTTTCTTCTGATACTTAGCTCCAAAAAATACTACTATAAAATCTACCCAACCCTCAATTTATACAACACAACCATAATTCAACTTTATAAATGAAATAAATAATAGTCAGATTCAATAACACAATGCCCAATGCGTTATCCATTAGTTAGCATCCAACGGTCATCAAATTTGCATAAGAGAGTGAACCAAATCATATTTAGGTCCTTACACCTCCAATGATAGATCCAAAACTCAAGCAACACAACCTCAAATTAAATGCACCAGTCTGCCATCCCAAACAATCAGAATAACCCCATTAGTGATCAAGATAACTGAAATGAAGCCACTCAGTGAGAGTCAAAACCAATCCAAACTCCACTGAACAAACATCACCAAGAAGTATGTTACCAAGCAAGACAACACCAAGCTGAACACACTGAAAAATACCACCGAGAAGTATATCTATGAGCATAATACCACCAAACACAAAACACCAATGAGAACCACTGAGTCCAATCATCAAGTTCATCAGTGAAGCAACACATCTTCTAATTGAGAACTACCACCAAAGTGACCGAGCATATCAGGTCTCCAACCGAGCTTGCTAACATAAGCCAAACCAAAACAAGACATCTTTTTGGTGATATGATTTCCAACTACCCCAGTATGCTCCTACATTAGACACCCCAAGTGTGAAAATATGGTCTCAGTAGCTCGATGAACATCTGTTAGGATTCAAAATATGGATCCCAAAATTGTCCTTTAATTGCTCATCGACACACTCTTTCTTTGATTCTTCTTCTGCTTTATCTTACCACTAACACTCTTTGGTTTGCCTTCATATCTCTAAACAATCATGTCTACACTAACCTCTTCAAATCTCTCATATCTCCTTCCAATGCTCAAGTTCCTCATCCCCTTGTCTCCATCCTTCAAAGGATTCAAATTAAATTTCTGTCCATCTTTCAGAATAGTAATGAATTTTCTTTTACAGTCATGAATAGCTTCTCTATCATACTCCCTAGGTCATCCAAGTAAAACATGACAAGAACTCATATTCATAATATCACATAATACTTCATCCTTATAAGGACCAATGTAAAAACTCACCATGCACTGTTCCTTCACATGTATTGCATGATATTCTTGCAACCAACTTATCCTATAAGGGAAAGGATGTTTCAAAATCCTCAAACTAAGCTTCTGAACCATCTCCTCAGAAACCAAGTTATCAGTACTTCCTCCATCAAAAATCACATTACAACATTTACCACCATACTTACACATAGTCCTGAACAAACTCCTGACGTAGTCCAGGACGGAGGATCCAAGAATGGATAGTCCAACCTTGCAACATACAAGATAAACAACACAACAGAAACACAACATAGAAGTATAACACCAATGTCAATTCATATTCATCAATAATATGCAATTACACCAAAAATTTTAGGTTGTAAGCCCTTCCCGGTTACGAAAATATAAAAAACAACAACAAGAATTAGATTTTCTCATAGATCTGCCCAAGCCCACAATGCATCAAGCTATAATCAACTATCACATTTAGCTCCCAAAACTATAGCTAATACCTCCCTTCTCAGAGCTCTACAAGACTTGGATCTGTGCACAGATATACCCAATCTCAACTTTATCTTTCTTTTGATACTTAGCTCCCCAAAACTACCTACTACAAAATCTACCCAACCATCAATTTCTTCTTTTTTCTATTTTGTATCTAGCTATAACCAGGAAGGCCTTACACCCTGACATGTTTGGTATAATTACATATTATTGATAAATATTAATTGACATTGGTGTTATACCTATGTGTTTTGTTTATGTTGAGTTTTTTATCTTGTATGTGGCAAGGTTTGACTGTCTATTCTTGGATCCTCCATCCTTGACTGTGTCAGGTGGTATCACTTAAAACCTGATCTTTTAAACTGACTATGAACTTGAGCTATTTAAGAAGTTGCAGAATGTGAAGTAGAAAGATCTCAATATGAAGGACTATACCAAGGAGTTCTACAAGATGACTATTAGATCTAGACATAGTGAGATATCTAAGGAAAAGGTGGAAAGATATATTAATGGTCTTAGATTCAATAGCCAGGATGAGATTGGCATGTTGAATATTGGGTTGGTTGAGAATGTTTTCACGGGGTTTTGCTGACCGGGTCCGCCAACAGTCATAAGTTGTCACCGGGTTCCGGAGAAACCGGCCAACTCTGCCTGTAAAGGTTGTCTGGGGGAAATAAATCCTCCGGGCCTTCAAGCACCTGGGTGTCGGGTCATGATGGTGCGGGGCTCGGTTGGGAGAGGTGACTGTTTTCGAGGGGGATAGCTGGTTACTTCAACTCATTTCTCCCAGAGATTCACTTTAGTGAGGGTTTTCCCAGAGTATTCCACACTTCGCAAATAAAATGAAAAAGATCCTGCAGGGTTAGAAACATTTATCTAACTATAGTCATGCTGAAAAGTCTGGAACATCAACAATACTCTGAAAGACTATACTAAATACCGAAGAAATACACAACCATCAGTTAGCATTTCATCAGTAGCGGGAATAAAGAGGTCGTTAATCTACTTTAAAACATTTAGAGCAAAGGAAATGTAGGATGTTAAAACATGAAATACCATTAACTCAGAAGCAGAGATGATAACAACAGCATTTCCATGAATCCTTCCTTCTTCATTAGTGTTCAATCCAGTAAGCACTGGTGCGTGATACAATAGTCGCTCCAAGGGAGCATCTAACTACTAAGAACAGAACAAAAGAGCATTGAGCTCTGCAACTGAACAAGCTAGAAATCACTTTGCTATTTATTATGGACAAAAAAATTACCAATTTTGTCGACCCTTGGAAATGGGCCGATTTGCCTATTTATACAACTCTTTAACCCTAACCCTAACTTACTGCATTTGAATAAAATACAATATCTGGGGGCCGGTACTACCTGCACCACCCTACAAAAGACCTGGAGACAGAATAGGTCTGC
>MU224951.1:14443107-14460256 GCA_018584345.1 Thuja plicata | reverse complement strand
CCAGAATCCGGCTTCCCAACAAAAGACAAAACAGCCTCCGAGATCCAGGATCCCGGAAGGGAAAACTGAGCAAAGAAAAACAACGCACGCCGGGGAAAGAAAACCCCGGAGAAAGAAAGAAAAGAAAAGAAAGAAGACAAAAGCCGCAGCAACAGCAAAGCAAAGAAAAAAAGGGGGACCCAACATTTTGCACACAAAATTTAGGGACGGGGATGCAGGGCATAACAGAATGCTTATCAATATACACTCAAGGAAGAGGATAAGTTGAAAAGGAAACATCAAGGTAACTCCCGAGGGAAGGAAAAGCAGCAGAACCTTGGAAAAGACAAACAAATTGCTGAAGATGGGCCTAAGCCTATTGAACTAAGGAAAAGAATAGGGAGAGGTGGATTCAAAGGTACTTGTTATGGTTGTGGAGAAGGACATATGTCATTTTAATGTCCCCATAAGAAGACTGAGAATAGAGGGAAAGTTGTGGTACAAGAGGAACAAAATATTAATGATGTTGAACTTGAAGATGGAGAGAATTTGATGGTTCAAAGGGAATTTCTCAGTAAGAAGATGGTGGAACCTTATCAGAGGAAAAATTTGCTTAGAACCAAATGTAAATCAGAAGGTAAGTGCTACAATGTGATTGTCAGTAGGGGTAGTACCGACAACCTAGTTGTTGAAGAGATGGTACAAAAACTTGGTTTGAAGAGAATGAAATATCCTCATCCTTATAGGATCAGTTGGGTACAAGATGAACATGTTTTGGAGGTAAGGGATAAGTGTCTTGTTGATTTTCAGATTGGGCAGTATAAGGATCAAGTTTTATGTGATATTGTACATATGAGTACTTTTTATGTGTTACTCAATAGACCTTGGTAGTATGGTTTTAAGGCTATGCATGACAGTGTCAAGAATATATTTACCATTGAGAAGGGTGGCATCAATTTTTCCCTAATTCCTTTGTGGGATACAAAGCTCGGTAGGAAGATTCTGAGTGTCAGTGGTAGAGTTGAGCTGAAGGAAATTCAGAGTGCTAGAGATCAGAGTGGAAAATCTACCTATAATAAACCAAGGAAGGATGAGAAGGCAAGGCAATCAGTTGTCTATTGCAGAAAAGAATTTGCAGAGATGGAACACCGACAAGAGTGTATCGATTGAGGACTCGGAAGACATGTATATCAAGAATCAGTTTGGGATATATGTGATGAATCCCAAAAGATATTCATGGAGATGATAAAACATCTTTTTTTGCACCTAGGGTGTCTTATGCAGGAGCATCCTAGGGAATTTAGCAATCCTATGTCAACCAAAAAGATGTTTGAGTTAGGTTTTGATGCTCAATGCTCAGTGGAAGGTGTTCTTTGATTCATCGAATGGAATCAGTGTCTATTGGCATCAATACTTTACTAAATGGGCTTGGTGGATTTGTTAGTGATTGGTACTGACTTGGAGTCTCAGTTGTTGGAGTTCACAGACTGGCTGATGGAGTTTAGTGACTGGCTTTTATGAATTGGGTAGACATTAGAGATTGCATCTATGATTGGAAGGGGTCATTTTGATCGTGCAGAGTTATAAGGAATGATGCATTGGATCTTGTGTGGACCTAAATATAGATTGGTGCCTTCTTCTATGTAGTTATTAATTGTTTGAGGTTGACTCAGTCATTTACATGTTTCATCATGGATTGTAATGGGGCGACTAATATTTAATATTGTTTATAAAGCCAACTTATGGCCTGGTGTATAAAATGATTATGTAGGTAGCATTTAGGGAGCAGAGGAAGGAAGGTAGAGTGAAGACAATAGTAAGTGGGTAAGAAGGAAAACTAAGGAAGATTTCTTGGTGGCTTGCGAGCACAAGTTTAGATCTTTCCTTGTAGTTTCTTACACTTAGCTGTAGGATTGATTGGTGTAGTTGGATCCAATGAGATCTTGTTGAACGTTTTGTTGTATTGGTCATAACTGGTAAGGGCTTATAGCCTAAAATGTTTCTTGTAATGCTCAATTATTAAATAAATCTTTTATTTGTTGTTCATATCTTGTGTTTGCATTGTGTTTCCGTTGTGTGGGTGTTCACTGCTTAGCTAGATAGTCTATTTTTAGACTCTCCATCCTTGGCATCGTGTCACTCCTCTTGCATGTTTTCCACCTTCATTAAACAATACAAATCAATATGTCAGGGGAGGAGATATTCTTGATTATATACACTTGTATGATGGATTCTTTGTGTTAAATTGTTGTAATGTACTTCCCCCATGACATGCTACTTGTTTAGGTTTTGTTTAGATTTCTTTAGATGACCCTTGTTTCCCCCATTGTTGTAAGGTGATAAAGGAATTGAACCATATTGACATTCCTCTATTTGTATCTAACTTCTTCTATATGTTATTAAATCTTATGTCATACATGTGGCATTGCCAATGCATTGTAAACAAGGAATTAAAGAACAACTCACATTACATCACATAATGGTCCAAATCTTTGCCTAAATACTTTGATCACAAAGAATTTTCTCAATACCATCACCAAACTGACCATGATACTAAGAAGTGTTTCCGTTTGAAATTTTTTATTCAAGACTTTATTAATTCTAATTCTATATTTGTTTAGGGTGTTGATGATAAAGGAAACAAGTTCGTAGCACCTCCCAACCAAAAATTGCAAATTTATACCAATCCTTTACCTTCTCATTCAACCAATACCATTGAGTCTACTCATTCTCTACCTTCTTCCTCCACCCATGTTGTTGAATATGAATTTGAGTGTATTGAAGACAACAATGTTGTTAACCTTATTGATCAATTTGAACCCAAACCCATACGTGAACTTGAGCTTTGCATTACATTTGATCCTAAAGAGATGATTAAAGCACCAAATGGTCCTTTGTACATTATTGCAAACAATAATGATATCTTTACTCATGGTGTCCTTATAGATCCTACTTTAATGGTGAATGCTATAACTGAAGAAAATATTTACACTAGGCAATTCAATATGATGTGATGATAAAAAATTTCAATGGTTTCACTTATTCTACCCATGGTCCCATGACTTTTCTTGTAGAAATTGGTGGTAAAAACCTAGATGTCACCTTTGTTGTCCTCCCAACTTTTGATCAGTTTTAGTTAGACTTGGTCTTCCTTGATTCACTTCAATGAAAGACATAGTCTCTCCTATTCATAAGTGTTTGAAATTTCCTCATGATAGTGAAATAATAACAATTAATCATAGTCTCTATCAGCCTTTAGTGCGTCAAGGGAACTTGAACTTGAATTATTTTGACCTTCTATGTCTTATCTAGTTCAACCTCATAAACTCAATATTTTCCCATCCCATAAAAAATTCAAAATCCACAAGATTTTTGAGCTTAGTGATCCTAAGATTTTTTGATCTCCTTTCCTTGGACCCATACTTCTCCCTACACCTCCTACACCTCCTATATATATTTCCATTCCACCTCCTATATCCTATAAACATATATGATATCTCTCAACCTAGTGTGGCTCCTTACATTCTTACCCATAAAGAAGAAAAGGACCCGATGCTGATTGATCCTAAACCAAGTCAAATTTAAAACAAAACCAAATGTAATCATTGTGCTTGTCATTGCTACCATAAATGTCATGCTAGAGCCCATGAGTGTGATTCCTAAAATATTTCCTCCCATAAGACACCAATTGATGCCTTGATTCCCTTTGACTAACCTATGGATAGCCCAAGGGAGGAAGTTAATTTGAAAAAGATAAAATTAAACAAATATGATGATTCTATTCATATCTTAGATTCTATTACAATTGATTTCAATGAAGAAGATACTCTTGGTGATGATGATTTTAATAGTTCCAATGCAAATGATGATGTTCATGCTAGTGATTTTAATGATATCTATGCTCTGATTGATGTTAATCATGATTTACCAGCTAGATTTGTAAAATAGTTATCTCTTATCCCGAGTGATGAACAAAGTGACCCATCTTCATAGCATGGTCCTTTTTTGGAACTATATATTGTTCCATCTTCTGTGCTTGATGTTTCTCCTCTTACATGTTTCCCACCTTCCCTAAACAACACAAATAAAGATGAAGGGAGGGTGAGAAGGCAATGTGCTTGATTAGATCATCTTGCATTGTGTATTCTTTGTATTTTATTTTTTTAATGTGCTTCTCCCATGATGTGTTGCTTGTTATATGTATTGTTTAGAGTTATTTAGCTGACGCTTCTTTCTTTTTTGGTGCAAGGTGATAAAGGAATCAACTTGTTGTGACATTCATATATTTGTATCTAACCTCTTCTATATGTTGTTACATATTATGTCGTATATGTTCCATTGTTCATAAATGTTCCTTTGTGTTGTCTGATTGAGGATGATGCAAAATGATATCTACCTATTCTTTTTTATCTCTATGATGCCGACCCAAAAAGACTCTTCTTTGTATATCTTACATGTTATTCTTTCATTGTTATTGTATTTATACTACCTTTGGGGAATGATGACATTTTATTTTGATATAATTATGATATACACGAGTTACCATATGATCATATTGACCCTAGAGTTAGTAGGTCTCTTTTGTGTTCTCTCTTGTCATGTTTTTCATTTCCCTTCGCTAAAAAATGTGTAAATTGAAAACAGAAAGAGGAAAGATGCAATTTAGAAGGTAAATAGATAAATAGAGACAAAACTATAAATAATAGATTGATAACTAACTGCTAGAGACCATAAATGAGTTGAATCATGTTCGAGAATTCTGGATTGAAATTTCAGTTTGAACTAAAACTATAGGATATAAAATGTTTCAAATGTTTTGTACTTGGGAAAAATGTTTTAGATGTTCTATATTAGTTCCTTTTAGCTGAAACTTTTAGGGATTCTCTGACTATTCTTGATCTGCCTAAAAAAGTCCTAACAACTTTGTAACCTCTTTCTACACACAAAAAATGGGAAAAGGCTAGGTAAAAGGGGTTTTACTTGGTCAAACCCTTGTTTATGAATCAACCTTGAAAATGAAATGAAATTGTATAAAGGAAAGTATGCAAAAAGGTAAATATTTGATTCATCTTTCATACACCCTCATGGATAGATGTAGAAATCACTCATACCAATGAAGTTGTTTGAATGTAATTGAATTCAAGGTGTCAAACTTGGAATATAGAATAGATCAAGAATTCTCTCACAAATGCATGGATCAATGAGCGCCACTCCTAGATCTTCAATGTAGTTATGCTTGATACACTTTAAATGAAGGATATATGAATGCAGATGGATGAAAATATCTTTTTTCTCGATTGATAACTCCTCTACTTGGCCATCATGGGAGAGAAAACTTCTTCAATGGATAATATATCCTTAGAATTGAATTAGATGATTGAGAAGAAAATAGATCTTGGATGCTTGCCTTCAAATCTTGAATCCAATTGATTGAATGCTTGACTTATCTTGATCTCTTGAATGCCTTATGAAAACTTTATTGCACTTGGTAATGGATGTTGATTATGGTTACCAAAATAAGGAGATATTGGGTGTTTATATACATCGTCCTATATTTTAGGATTAAAAAATAATCTAAGCACACCTTGGGATCTAATTTCTCACTAAAATCCTGAAATAGGGCTCTGGGCCAAATTTGGGCCAAAATAAGAGGGAACATCACATCTCAAGAATTATGTTCATGGGCACATAATGTTTGAAATTTTATATACCTAGGGTTTTGAGCTAAAATAGGGACCGAGTGTCGGGATGGTGGAAAATATGCGGGAAAAGAAGAATCGAGTTTCTAGGATCAAGCATAATGGACATCAAATCTAGGAATCACAAAAAAGGGGCTTAGTAAAGCATCCAATTATGGGTGATAACATATTAGGATGGTACATTTACCCCCCACTTTAACTAGAGTATGAGACAAACTCATGCTCACAGTAAATTAGATCAATGCATAAGAACAATTGAAGGAGGAACAATAAGTTTAGGAATGATAACATATGTATGATTGATGTTTTAAATGGAAGTGTTTATGAGAGGTGGATCATAAGTGGACACACTATGTATTGAGGTAGGAATAGGAATGAAGGTCTCAACACTAGTGGTAGGCAGAGTTAAACCTGGATCATTGACATAATCTCTAATAGGTTCATTATTTTTATCAATAAGATGAGAGATAGTACAAAATACATTAACGCCTTGTTCATCATTATGAATTATCGTCCTCAAACCATCTACTATAGAGATGACCTTGAGATTAGAGTTCTCTTGTCCTAATCATTTCTCAAAATTTTCAAATTCATGGAAAAAATTTTGCACTTGTATAGGAGGAACTTTTAAGGTCTCATATTCATCATGAGAAGAGTGGGATGAGTTGTTATTAACAATAGGAGGAATGTAAATAGTAGGCATTCTTATCTCATCAAGATATCTAGGAAAATTAGAGGACTTGGGATCAAAGGAACCCATAAGTCTATGGATTCTCCTAATCAAAATGCTATAGGTAGGACTCAATGGAATAACACTCGTGCATAATAAAATGAAAGAAAGATAGATCTAATGTAAGTATTAACTTTGTAAGAGATATATGCTGCAAATATTCACCAACTAAAAACAATTGCACATTTAATGAAAAGAACATCTCACCATCAAATCGAACATGAAGATCTAATGCATAAAGGGGATCTAATACCAAAATTAGAATGGAAATTTTATAAGTTGGGTTTACCAAAATGAATAATAGGAAAAGGGAAGCAATGAAAAGGGTTATATTAATCATCCTTTTCCAACTTTCTAAAGATATCGCAATAGGCGCAAGTAGAGCCCAAGTGCCAAATGGGACACTGATCCTTCACTAAAAATGTGTAAATTGAATTTGTAAAGAGGAAAGATTCAATGTAGAAGGCAAAATAGACAAATAAAGACAGTTACTTTTAATTTCAAGATAGTTTATAAAGCTAGGAATAATATTACATAAGTATCGTCAACTGTATCAGTCAAAAGAAACCAACCCCATCCATTACAAAATTACAAAATTACAGCCATAATCCCAATTACATAGTTACAAAATTATATACACCTTCTTAAACTATCATATAGACTAATCCCATTGTCCTATTATGTTATTTCTGCATTTGGTCTTGTCACCTTCAAAGGCCCTAATGGGTGGATCCACAACAACTGGGATGTTTCCTACATCTTGCCATCTTGGTCCTTTGTCATCTCGATTCTTACTGACATTAGAGACAAAATTAGAAATAACAAATTGATAAATAACTTCCAAAGATCATAAATGAGTTGAATTTGGGTCGAGATTGTTGTCGTGACCTAGGGTTTTAGTTTGGACTAAAATTGAAAGGTACAAAAGGTTTCAGATGTTCTATTTTAGAAAATTTTAGTTGAAAATTTTGGGGACTCTCTAACTATTCCCAATCTTCTCAAAAAAGTTATGTCAGCTCCGTAACCTACTCCTACACAAAAAAATGAGGAAAAGGTTGGATAAAATAGTTTTTCCTTGGTTAAATCCTTTTTAGGAATCCAAATACAAAATGAAAGGAAATTGTGTAAAGGAAAGTATGTTAAAAGGTAAATGTTTGATTCACCTTGCATAAACTCTCATGGATGGATGTAGAAATCACTCATACCCATGAAGATGTTTGAATGTTCTTGAATTCAAGGAGTTAAAATTGGAACTTAGAATAGAACCAAGGATTCCCTTACAAATGCATGGATCTATGAACACCACTCTTAGATCTTCAATGTAGATATGCATGATAATCACTTACAATGAATGAGAGATGAATGCAGATGGAAGGATCTTCTTTCTTGATTGAGAATCCTCTACTTGGCCATCATGGTAGAGAATATTTATTCAATGGAAAGGATTTCCTTGGAATTGACTTGGATGATTGAGAATAAACTAGATGCTTGCCTTCAAATCTCGAATCCAATTACTTGAATGCTTGATTTCTCTTGATCTCTTAAATGCCTTATGAAAAATCAATTGCACTTGATAATGGATGTTGATCATGGTTACCAAAATGAGGAGATATAGGGTGTTTATATACCTCACCCTACATTTCAGGATTAAAAAATAAGTCAGGCTAACCATCAGATCTAATTTCTCACTAAAATCCTGATATAGGGCTCCAGGCTAAATTTGGACCAAATAATGCGGGAGCATAACATCTCAAACATTAAATTCATAGGTACATAACATTTGAAACATTATGTACCTAGTGTTTTGAACTAAAAGGGAGAGCAAGCATTAAGATGATGTAGAAAATGCGGGAAAAGAAGAATCAGGTAGCTAGGATCAAGCAATAACGAACATCAAATCTAAAAATCACCAAAATGAGGCCTAATAGAGCATCCGATTATGGGTTCTATTTTTAGGATGGTAAAATACATATGTATTTTTTTAAATTAGCAATGAAAATACATTTCACATCAATATCAGGTACATGATAAGAAATCTAAGCATAAAAATGATTAAATCTACCAATGAAATCAATCACTTTTTCTTTAGCACCTTGTTTAGAATGCATTAAATTAGTCAAAGAAATCTTAGGACCAATATTTTCATGAAATTGTTGAATGAAATTAAAAAGTTTTTGAAAGGAATCAATGGAATAAGGCAATAAAGAATAATACCATTGCAAGGCCTTATCTCAAAATATAATAGTAAACAATTTATCCATGAATCTATGATCATGAGAAAAGTCGCTATTCAATGTTTGAAAGGTCTTGCGTAAGTCTCCAAGTGAGGTATTCCATGTATTAAGGGATAAGGGCATGAATGATATCCAAGGACAAAGGACTAGAAATATCACATGTTGGAATGTTAAATTTAGTTTGAGTAATGGAGGAAATTTGATTTTGCAAGGATGAAATAGTTTGAGAAAGACTATTAATAGTGGATTTTATGGAAAGGTTGGTAAAAGACATATGTGAAAGGTTTGACATATTATGAGAAAAGGGAAGGAACAATGGAATATGAAAATGAGACATTGTTGTAGGTAAGCATGGATGAAGGTTTGGAAATACATGAAATACTTGAATGAGGAGGAACAATACTATTAAGAATGCTTCCAAGAATAACATGTGTAGGATTAATGTTTTAAATTGATGTAGTCATGAGAGGTTGAGTGTATGTAGAATTTGTTGGAATATCATGCATATATGTGCTGACATTGATGTTTTTTCATTGATCTCAACATATTTCTATTGTTTGAGACACTGCCCTTGTGTTGTTCCTGAGATGTTCAGTGAGATGATTGGTTTGATATGTCTACTATGTTGAAGATCAGATGCTACAAATGTACAATTAGTTTCAGGGATGTCTATAGTTGACTTATGTCAATTTACAGAGGTTAGCATTATGATTTGAGAGAGTTATGGATATTTGATCAAAGTTTGGTATTTTGGTTATCCAGGAAGAGACAATGTAACAATTTTTGGTTCGGTGTGGATTGGTTATTCAATATTTCAAGTTGCTGACCTGGTGGTGTATTTAGGACATGTATTTGTGTCCTCATCTCGTCTAGTTCATGATTTGAAGGACCACAAGCTATTTTTCTTAAGTGACAGAGGGTTATGTTGGTGTTCATATGAATGGTACAAAGTTGAGTTGAATTATGAGACATAGTTGTTTTGGTTGTTATTATGGTATTTTAGCGTACTTTTTGATGTTTCTAGATCATGTTCTATTCATTTTGGTGGATCAAATTGATTGGTGTGATCACATAATTTGGTGATTTTCTTGAGGCATGGTGGTGTTATTCATTTTGCTTGGTCGACATGATGGTGTAGCATGTTGCGAACATCAAGACATGATTTTTGGAGCTGTAGCATGTTCAAGGATGAAGATTTGGATTGTTGATATGTCTTAGATTATACATTTTGGATCACATTGAAGATTGCATTGTATTTGATTAAATATTTGTAATAAGGTTTTTGGATGAGCTTGTTTATTCTTTCAAGATTGATGAATTGTATAAAGAGATGTATCAATTTGTAATTGTGAAGGAGTGAGAGTATGAGTATGGGTGTATGAGAGACTATACAAAGAGGTATGAGTGAAATATATAATTGAGGTAGATATCTGATTTATTATGTACTCCATAAGAACTATATAGGCATAATGAAGATGCTAAAGGTTAGCTCATGAATTGTGGACTGTTGTCTAGTGTGGATTATGATATGGGATTGTTGTAAGGCAGTGAGCCTTCTTTTGGATTGTAGCCCTTATTATATTTGAGTAGTGAGATCTAGGAAGTGTTCTTGAATGCATGCACATTCCCCTTGTAATAGCTTTAAACAGACAAAGTGCTTCCAACATAGTATATCATCTTGTGGGTTTGATTCACCCCCATCTTAGTTGTGTGTGATGCCTTGTTTCTATCAATTGGTATAAGAGATAAGTCCTCTTTGGGAATATTTATTTCTTGAGGAGATCCAAGATGATAAATTTTAAGAAGGATAGTCTAAGATTTTAAGGCACTAACTATTCAATATAGAAAGGATGCATGCAGACTCACTTGAGATGCATTGGAGAAGGATATTGGAATATCACAAAAAAATATACAATCCTTCTCCAGATCTTTCTACTACTACTATGGATGAGAAGAAGCAATTCAAATACAAAATTAGAGCTAAGGAAGCATTGTTGAGAATCTTGTCTGATACAAAATATATAAATGTTATGGAATTGGAAACAATGCATGAGGTATGGAAAAAGTTGTAGACTCTACATGAAGGAGATGCCTATGTGAAGCAACCAAGTTGCAAAATTTGAAAGGGAAATTTTAATCATTGAAGATGAGAATATCACTTCTTACATATAAATGGTGAATGATCTTGTTTGTGGAATCAAATGTACTAGTGGAACATTGGTAGATGATGAGATTGTCTCTAAGGTTCTTAGATCCTTGCCTTAAGTTGTATGCCTCTGAGATGAGTGAATTTGGTGATTCCATTCCAAAAGTTGAAACTAAATTCAAAGCTACTATTTCTAAGGATAAGAAGAGATATAATTATAGAGAAATTTATTCTAATAGTACATTTAGAAATGTGAAGGAGTGGGTAGAGATTAAAGAAGAAGAAAGAAATCTTGAGGAATTTGAAGCCCTTATTTCCAAGATGTTTCCTAAAGGTGTTGGTAAGTATGAAGGAAAGCTACCTTCAAAATATTTTTCATGCAACAAGATAGGTCATATTTCTTCAAGGTGTCCTGAGAGAGTACCAAAGAATAAGCCTAAGAAATTTCCACCTAGATATAAAAAGAAATATTATTATGCTCCTGATGAAGATGTGACTGATGATGGATCAAAAAAGAGTGAAGATGAGATTGTGTTTATTTCTATCAAAGAAGAGGACCCCGGTTTCATAAATGAGGAAATATCCCTAGTTGCACATTTTGAAAAGAAATATGAATGGGAAAAGACATTCACATCATATGAATGGAGATAAGAGAAAATTTGTGAAGTTGGAAAGGTATGATGGTTGTGTTTCTAGGTTTGGTCATGATACTACTTGTATGATAAGAGGTAGAGGTTCCATTAAACTTGATGATAAGAATAATGATGGTGATGTTTTATATGTTGAAGGACTAAAGCATAATATTTTGAGTGTTCAACAACTTGTTGGAAAAGGTTATGATCTAGAATTCAAAAATGAAAAATGTTGAATTTTGGGAAGATCAGGTGTTGAGACAACGTTAAGTACAAAGACCAAAAGAAATCCATTTCATTTGAATAGTCCAAAGAATAAATGTTTGTTTGCTTAAATTGATGACAATTGGTTATGCCATAAAAGGTTTTGTTATGTGAAGTTTGATAACATTATGAGGATAAGTACTACTAAAGTAGTGAGAGATTTACCTAAATTGTTGAATCCTGCTAATGCAATGTGTAAGGAATGTTAGTTGGGTAAGCTAACTAAATTTAATTTCAAAAGAAAATCTTATTCTTCAAGTGGATTGTTAGATATTGTGCATACTGATTTGTGTGGCCCTACTAGAACTAGAAGCTATTATGGAGATATGTTTTTCATATTATTCATTTATGATTACTCAAGAATGATGTGGGTTACATTTATGATGGAGAAATCTGAATATTTTGACAAATTCAAGATTTTTAAGGCTATGGTTGAGACAAAGATATGTATGAAGCTAAGATGTTATAGATCCGACAGAGGCGGTCAATTTACATCTAGTAAATTTAATACATTTTGTGAAGAGCATGGGATAAAGATACAAATTTCTACACCACAAACCCCACAACATAATGGTATTGCAGAGAGAAGAAATAAAACTATGCTAGACACTGTAAGGACAATTATGATTCAGGGAAATGTACCACAAGTCTATTGGAGAGAAGAGGTTAGTGCTACAGTTCATACATTGAACCAAGTTCAAATCATGAAAGGCACTGGTAAGACTCCTTATGAGTTATGGTATGGTCATGTTCCTACTATGAAATATTTCAAAATTGTTGGAAGCAAATGCTATATCAAAAGAGATGAATATTTAGGGAAATTTGATCCTAGATTTGATGATGGTATCTTTCTTGGTTATTCTACAAAAATCAAAGCATACACATGTTATAATAACATGTTGAGAAATATATTTGAAAGTACTAATGTTAAAGTGGATGAAATCTATCAGAGACAAGCTAGATCTTCCAGATATGATTCATATGATGAGGAAGACAATCAGGGAATGCAAGTGCGAAATCAGAACCAAAATCATAATTATTTGGTAGATCAAGATGAAGAAGTTGCAAATGAGGAAGAAGTGGAGACACGAGAATCAACTACATATACAAATCCTAAGACTCCAAGGTATGGAAGGTTAAATCATTCTAAAAATCAGATTATTGGTGATAGGAATAAAGGTGCTCAAACTAGAAGAAGGTTAAAAAAAGATAGAGATGATATTTGTTTGATTTCTAAGATTGAACCTAAGGATGTTAATGAAGCTCATGTAAAGATGAGAGTTGGGTTAAAGCTATGAAAGAAGAATTGGATCAGATTGAAAAGAAAAAAGAAAAAAAAACATAGATTATTGTTCCCTAACCTTTGGACAAGAATATGATCAAAACTAAATTGGTATTTAGAAACAAATTAAATGAGGATGGAAAAGTGATTAGGAATATAGATAGACTTGTTTGTAAGGGATAATCATATATGAAATATCAAAGTGACATGGTTTGTCAATTGAAGAAAGCTTTGAATGGATTGAAACAATCCCCTATAGCCTAGTATGCAAGATTGGATAAGAATTTGTTGAAGCTTGGTTTTAATAAAGGTATTGTTGATAGTAACTTATAATTCAAGGTTGATCATGCTAACATTTTAATTGTCAAAGTATTTGTAGATGATATTATTTTTGATGGGAATGATGAGTTGATTAAAGAGTTTTCTAATGAGATGTAAAAAGAGTTTGAGATGTCTATGATAGGTGAGATGAAATTCTTTCTTGGTATGCAAATTAAACAATCATAATTTTTTTTTCATATCTCAGTCTAAGTATGTGAATGAGTTGGTGAAGAAATTTGGTATGGAATATTCAAAACTAGTTTTTACTCCTATGGCTATCGATTGTAAATTGACAAAAGATGATGATTCCCCTAAGACAAATAAGACAAGATAAAAATATATGATTAGTAGATTATTGTACTTGACACATACCATACTTGATATTATGAATGTTGTTTGCATTGTTACTAGATTTCAAGTAGATCCTAAAGAATCATGTGTTGTTGTTGTTAAAATGATATTAAGATACTTGAAATGGATAGTTGACCATGGTTCGTGGTATCCTAAAGATGATGATTTTTCATTGAGTGTTTTTACTGATGTGGATTGGGAAGGTAATGTTGATGATAGAAAGAGTAGAAGTGGAGGTGCATTATTCTTGGGTAAGAGACTAGTTTCTTGGTCAAGAAAAAAACAAGATTGCATTTCTCAATCTACTACTAAGGCAGAATATGTTTCTATTGTTGTTAATTGTACACAAGTGGTATGGATGAAGTAGATGTTTAAGGATATCATAATTAAATATGACGAGCCTATTGTTATCCACTGTGATAATTCAAGTGCAATTAACATTTCAAAGAATCCAATGTTGCATTCAAAGACAAAACATATGTCGATTAAGTATCATTTCTTGAGAGAGAAGGTCCAAGAGAAGGAAGTCAGAGTGGAATATATATCTACTAAGGAGCTTATTGTAGATATTTTCATGAAGTCCTTTCCAAAGGATACTTTTGAGTATCTCTAAGGTAAGCTTGGGGTAATTTCCCCTCCTGATCAAAGATAAAAACATATTCATGTGCATTGGTCCAATGTTCTTACAGATAAATCTTCAATCTAGATTGATGTTTTGATGGATACTACTCAGGGGGAATAGCTAGTCTTGTGGTTTATCAGTTTATCATGCATTTGGGAAAGATAGTTTTTGCATATACATGTTTTGCATTAATGTAAAAGGGGGAGGGATAGTCATGTGAAAAAATATGATTCAGCTTATGAGGTGAGATTATTCTCAGGGGGAGAAGGTTTTTTAGAGAGACTCTGAAAGATAATATTGTGGACACTGTTGGTAGTATTGTTGATATGATTCCTTTGTGCATTGATTAATTTTCATATCATATGTTTCCATCAATTCCAAAGGAGGATATTGTTAGAATATCATGCATATATGTGGTGAAATTGATGTTTTGTCATTAATGTCATCATATTTATATTGTTTGAGACAATGTTCCTATGTTATTCCTAAGATGTTCAGTGAGATGATTGGTTCGGTATGACTACTGTGTTGAAGATCAAATGCTGCAAACATACAACTGGTTTTAGGGATGTCTGTAGTTGAATTATGTCATTTTAAAGAGGTTAGCATTATGATTTGAGTGATTTATGGACGTTTGATCAGAGGTTGATATTTTGGTTGTTCAGTTAGAGATAGTGTAATAGTTTTTGGTTCGGTGTGGATTGGTTATTTAATATTTTTGGTCGTTGACCTAGTGGTGTATTTAGGATATGGATTTGTATCCTCAATTCATCTATTTCATGATTTGAAGGATCATAATATATTTTTATTGAGTTATAAAGGTTCACGTCGGTGTTCCTGATGAACAATGTAGAGTTGATGTTGAATTTTGAGACAAATTTGTCTTGGCTGTTACTGTGGCATTTCATGGTGCTTGTTGATGTTTCTAGATCATGTTCTATTCATGTTGATGGATCACATTGATTGGTGTGATCTTATTTGGTGATTTCCTTGAGGCATGCTAGTTTTCTTCATTGTTCTTGGCTACCATGATGGTGTAGGATGTTACAAATGTCGAGGCATGATTTTTGGAGCTATAGTGTGTTTGAGGATGAAGATTTGGATCATTGTTGTGTGTTAGCCAACATGCTTTGGATCACATTGAAGATTTCATTTTAATTGATTTTATATTTGTAATAAGGTTTTTGGATGACCTTGTTTATTCTTTCAAGGATGATAAATTGTATAAAGAGATGTATCAATTTGTAATTGTGAAGGAGTGAGAGTGTGTGTATGGGTGTATGAGAGACTGTGCAAAGAGGTATGAGTGGAATCTAAAATTGAGGTAGAGATTTGATGTATTATGTTCTTGATTGGATTTGTATAGGAATAATAAAGATGTTAAAATTAAGTTCATGAATTTTGGACTGTTGTCCATTGTGGATTATAATCTAAGATTGTTGTACGCAGTGAGCCTTCCTTTGGGTTGTAGCCCTTATTGTATTTGAGCAATGAGCTCTAGAAAGTGTCCCTAAATGTATGTGCATTCCCCTTGTAATGCCTTTAATTGGGTAAAGTGCTTCTAAGATAGTACATCATCTTGTGGGTTTGATCCCCAACTTTGTTTTTCCCTTAATCGCGTTTCCACATCAATAATATTGGTTTTATGTGATGGGTTATGTGTGTTGTGAGATTGTTTTAATGTTCATCATTCAAATATGAGATTTAAGGCTAAGAGTTTGTTAAGGTTTTCAGATTTGAGACACAACTAATTCACCCCCTCTTAGTTGTGTCCGCTGCCTTGTTTCTATCATAAAGAAAAGGTAATGAAGTGGGAATAGGAATAGAAGTTTCAACACTAGTGGGAGGTGGAGCTAAAATAGGTTCTTGAACACAATATTTAATGGGTTTAACATTATTATCAATGAGGTAGGAAATATGATGCAATAAATCAACACCATATTCATCATTGTGGATTATCTTCTTCATCATTTCTACTACAGAGATGAATTCTGTATTATAATGTTTTTGATTAAGGTAACAAAAGGTTTTGAAGGGGCCCCGAAACCCTTTACAAAGCACTAGAAAGATAGACAAGAAAGGACTAAAACAACAATGAACTGTCAAACATTATAGAAAACCAAAAGAGGGCTAAACCCTAGATTAAACAGTAGAGATCATTACAAAAAAATAAAAAAATGAACTACTAAAAGCTTCCAGCAAATAGGAGACAAAAAATTTCCAGCAACCAAAACATTCCAGCATAGAAGCTAAACAACTTTCATCTAATCTTCCAGCATCTGAACTTCAACCATCTGCAGTTCCATGCTCTAGATCGAGTCCCGTATCTTAGTGATATCTTTGATCTGAACATCGGCTTTCTTTTTAGTGCTGGAGCAAGTCCTTGTATTTGGGCCTAAAATTTGAGTTTCTTGAGGACCATCATCATCTGGCCTTGCCTTATCATTGTAGTTACCTTCTAGAAGGGTATATAATGTTCTTGTCCTAACCATTGCTCAAATTTTTCAAAATATTTTGAAATATTTTGGACTTGGGTAGGAGACCATATTAAAGCTTCATCTTCTTCATGAGAAGAGTGGGAAGAATTATTCTCAACAATAATGGGATTGGCATTTGTAGGCCTGTGTGTTTCATCAAGATTTCTAAAAAACAAAGAGGATTTGGGACAAGGAAACCATAAGTCTATGATTTCTCCTAACTAGAATGTTATAGGTAGGACTAAATGTTATAAAACCTATGCACAAAATAAAAGGAATATATGTCTAGGGTAAAAGCACAATAATTTGTCACCCTTTTACAAAGGAAAAGGATGACAAAATCAAAGTTGTTCAGCTTCAATAGTATAAAAGTGACATTTATGTTTGGAATTTGAAGATGATGTAAACTAAT
>MU224951.1:14431591-14442816 GCA_018584345.1 Thuja plicata | reverse complement strand
TTCATAACAAATATATCCCAATCAAAAAAATAAATATATATTCTTGAAGAGGAATCTCTCTTCTAGTGCACCATATGTTTTTCAAATTTATTTAATATGTTTTACTATTTTTTTTCTTTCTCCGAATTAACATCTCCTTGACTGTTAAAATACCTACTTACAATATTTTTTAATTATAATAGACTGTATAATTAAAACACTATAAAATCTATAAGAGATATTCTTGACTCTGATCTCTACAAAAGGGTATTTTTGTATTTTAAAAAAAATATCATTAAAAAGTCTTAGAGTTATTGAAATGTCACTTTTTTGAAATAATTTTATTTCTACAGTAATTGGCCTCAAAGTGGTATAAAACATGCATTTAATAGACATTTCCAATTTGAAAAGTTAAAAACCTTATCTAACTTAACTATAATGAATCTAGCTAGACCATATGTTTGGCCAAAATTAATATTTAGTTAGAAATATTAAAATTCAGCTGTGCTGATAAGTTGTCCTAAAAGGTGACAGATTATTGTGCTTTTACCCTCTAAAAAATGCAACAAATAACTTTGAAAGAGATATGTAATCACTCATCAAGTTTATGCAACATAAATGAATTTATAACATGAAACCTAATGAAGAGTACATCTAACCATCAAATAATAATGCAAAAAATTAGAAAATATAACACCAAAATTATAATGGATTTTATAAGTTGGGTTCACAAAAGTTTACAATAAGAAAAAGGATGATGGATGAGTTGAGGGTGAGATCCGTCTCTTTTCCTAATTACATGATCAAAAGGAAGATTAGTCATTAAAATCAAGTAAGACTTATACATAAATTGAGTCAATGATCCCTCAATAGGAATGAATTAACAAAACTTGAATTTTAGGGGATATGGCTGACCAATACAAGATAAAATGATAAAATAATAAAAATTGACAACTTTTAGAATCTATAGAATAATAGAAATTATGCACACACATGCAATGACTTGAAACAATATCCAAAATGCTGATCTAAATTGGGGTTGAAATTTGAAGCTTTTTTGGGAGGTACAAAATGGTTTGGGAATTTTGAATCAAGGTACAAAATGATTTCCTCTCTATGCACCCTACAACTTTTTTTAAAACTTTCTAGAACAATCTATCAGATCCCATACTTTCTATATTTTTTGGTGACAACTTTGCCACCTACTTCTGCACACAAAAAAATGGTAAACTTTTGGGTTGAAAGGGGTTTGCCTTGGTCAAACCCTTGTTTAGGAATCAACCTTTAAATTGAAATAAAATCACATAAAGGAAAGCAATGTAAATGTAAAGGTAAATACTAGATTTACCTTATAAGTACATATACCTTCATGAATAGATATTGAGATTGCACATATCCATGAAGATGCTTGTATGTTGCCTGAATTGCAGTTATTGAATGTTGACTTTGAATCAAGGATGCCTTTAAAAAATGCATGAATCTATGAACGCCAGTCCAAGATCTTCCATGTTGCTATGCTTGATAACTCTCGCCTTAAATAATGGATGAATGAAATGTATGTAGATGGATGAAAGGATCTTCTTTCTTGATTGATAAATCCTATACTTGACCATCGTGGGAGAGAAACTAGCTACAATGGAAAATATTGCCTTAAAAAATTTCTTTGATGCTTGAAGAATTCTTGACACTTGATCTTGAACACTTGAGTCTGAAATTGTAGGAGAGCACTTGAAATCTTGATCATGGTTGTTACCAAATTGAGGAGAGATAAGCCACTTATATACGTCTCACACATTTCAATGATCAAAATTAATTCAGGCTGACAACAAATATGGAAATCTCACTAAAAATTTGCAAGAAGCCACCCATTCAAATTTGGGCCCAAAACCTGGGGTATAGAGCACCAAAAATGATATATACCTGGGTATATAATGTCAAAACCATTCTATGCCTAGGATAATGAGCTTAAATTAAAATGGGGAGTCAAGAATGAAGGAAAAATGTTGGAATAAGTGGAGCTAGGTTGCTAGGATCAAGCATAAGAGACATGAAATCTCAAAATCACCAAAACAGGGCCTAATGGGGCATCTAATTATAGGTGCTAACTTTTAAGGATTGTACCATTTGTAATTTAAGTTTTTTTTATAAAAAAAAAGGAGCTATAGGAGGTGAATGAAAATCTCATGTACCATATTGAACTAGAGATAAATTTAGATGCATAAATCTTGGTAATTATTATGTGTGGATTATAATCATATCACATGTTAAATTGACAGTATAAAATAACCTTTGCCAATGAAATGCAATTGAACACTTTATGAAAAAGGAGTTATATGAGATGAAAATATCATAGAACATTGTAGGAAATTTCATAGATTACACAAAGTTTGGAGTCCACACTAAAGCCGAATGGTTGTTTGGTGTTCATCAAATTGAATTTTTTTTATAATAGGGCTCATTAATATCATAATTTTGGTTATGTTTTGTAAAATTGATGTTCGATAAATAAATATTAGAAAGTATTTATGAATTAGGGTCTAGAGGCTTTTTTGTTTAATGTTTTATACCTATTTCATTCTTCATTGTTATGCATGTCTTTTAATGTTTGCAAGACTTTATTTCCTCTTTGTGAGGAGGTTCATTGACATTGATCTCTAGTTTGTGTGAAGATTTAAATAAGTTGTGTTTATTTGTAACTTTACTTGTCTAGATTATGGATTCTTTTGTCAGATCATTGTTTAAGCATAAGTATGTGAAGTTTGATAACATGCAAAAGCATAAGATGCTCCATATGTTTTAGACTATTGCCTTTCCTTCATGCAATTCCTTGCTTAAAATGATATTTTTTTAAATTTATGTATATGAACCAATTCCTTAGATCATTTAATAAATAAATAACTATGAGAAAGCTTGATAATTTGATGAAAATGAGAAGAATACTCTAGAATAGGATAAAGTGATACATTTAAAAAATGCAGACAATGTTGTAAAAGGAATTGAAGTCATGTAATAGTACTTGTAAGAGGTTATTATTGTGAATGGAATGAATGAAACTTCAATGTTTTAACTTGGGAATCTAAATGATTAGGCTTGATGCTACCTATTAATACCTACTACTACAAATTATGCAACCACTTAAATTATTAGAAATGTGTATAACATAAAATATGTTACCGAGGTACACTAAGGTGTAGAAAAAATTTGAGGAATGAATTGCTAATAATTATACAAGAGTATATTCTTTGCATTACCTTAGTGCACTAAGACTCAATTTTTTTTGGAGATGAATTACTGACAATAATACTTGTGGATATTCCCTACATTTTCAAGGTTTAATTGTCTCAAAGACCAGAAGATGGTGGGCACACAATGAAGGCTTTGATTTTTCTTTGAGGTTGATATTCCATTACAATATTATAGTATAATCAATAGTAAGATGAAAAAAACCTAAAAAAAACTCCAAAATGTTGGTAACTTATTATGCAACTCAAGATACAAAGAATGGCATCAGGAGGTTGATTGCAATAGATGCGTTGGCAATGAAAGAGTGGGACACACAGAGGAAAAAGTAGGGAGTTTGGTAGACCAAGAACATGTCCTTTACCAAATCTTCACAGAGGAAAAAATGCTTCAACAACACAAAACACACCTTCAAAACATAGGCCAAGTATGGAACTTTGAACACATTCCTCATCCTTTCATTTCAAATGGATACAACTAGAGGCTTCTCATAGAGGTAAAGAAAGACAAAGGGGGTGAGGGAATTGGATTAGAGGTTGCATGGAGGGACAAATGATTTCATCAAAAGAACCTATAAATCCTAATTTACTACTCATCTTCCCAACCAACCAGGATGGTAACTCATTTAATCCTCCACTTCCTAAGAGGGCTTGGTCAAGCTTACATTGGGATATCCATAAGAAGTGAGCAGATATCATAAAAAAAACAAGATTCTAGGATATACGAAGAGCCTAAATAGAGACACTCAAGGACTTAGAGGGAAACATAAGGCCAACTTTAAATGAAACCCAATATTTGAAAGTCAAATGCAAAGAAGTCAGCCTTGGGAGAATCAAATAAATCTGGATGGGAACTACAAATACAACCCTGCCATAGCAAATAATGAAGATATTCAAACAGAGGAATCAATAAAAACTAGGCAAGAAGAGGATATACCTCAACCTCAGACAGATAGTACTTCCCCAAAAATCTCAATCACATTCTCTGAGGAAACATTAGATGGAAGTTGACACATTCTGTTACATCAGGCACTGATATGTAAGTTTTTCGAAACCAACATGTCTAACATAGTTTTTAACAAATAGGCATACAAAAACTGGAAAAATATCCAATATATAGATTGCCTAGACTCTAAGTTGGGGTTTTTCATAGTCATTATCAAAGACAAAATCAACAGAGATAAAACCTTCAAATCTAAAGGTTGGTGTTATAATAATCACAGCTTGCATATGCAACAATGGAGCCCAAATTTTAATAGTAAAATCCATGCTATTAAATTCATCCCGATGTGGGTTACTCTCAAGAAACTACCTATGGAGTATAGATCTGCAGAAAATCTTCAAATATTTGCTAACAAATTGGGCATTAACCTCAAACACTCATCACAAATCCCAGGTTATGCCTTCTCATGAATCTTGAAAAAGAACTCCCTCGATCAATTAAGATCATATCTAAATTTGGCACATGGATTTAGATTGTCTCATATGACCATTCTCAGTCAGAGATAGATGAGCCCCAAGATTCCACTCAGATGACTTTTGGATCCACATAGGAAACCTTCGCACTTGATAGAGATCCAAGTGGGGACAAACAGGAGGGAGGGACAAAATGGGAGCAATGAAGATTGCATAATTCATAGATACACTCTTCAATTATTTTCCTCGAGATAGAGCAGAAGGATAAGTTGACAATAATTGAGATACCGATGATGGCTGATAAGTTCAAAAAAGAGATTACACTCTTTATATGGTTGCTATACTGGAAACTGAATAATATTCCAAGAAATAATCAGATGAGATTATATATACTAGGCCCCCAAACACTTTATTTTGAAGTGCAAGTAGAATCTCAAAGGGTTCAAAAGAGTGATGGGATTAATAGGAACTCCTTAGAGTGGCTCAAAAGATTAGGAATAGAATTAGGCTTTGGATCAAATTCAAAAATATGAATAAATAATGTTCAAATGGTCCCAAGTCAGATCAGGAACTCAAAAATATCAGCTCCGCAACCCTTGATTAAACCCTTCAAGATACATTTGAAATGTCCTCCTCCGAATTATATCTCCAGGTTCAATCATAAATTCATTGATTAGCTCCTAACACAATGGTTTTTAGAGGTCCAAAAATATATGATTTTAGAAATAAAAGATCAAGTTCTATCAGAAAAGGAGATGAAAAATGAACTAAATACATCTTCTAGGGGAGAGCATAATAACACCGATTCCAAAGGATGCACTCCTTCACAATGTTACACTGAAAAAAAATAATTCACCCATAAAAGAGGAGGACGAAATTCTACAAATTAAGATAAAGGAAATTTTAGAATTGACCAAACTCAAGATAGATAGCCTTCCTTCTGATGGGGGGGAACATGTTGGAAGGGTATCCTCTACCCATTCTTCACCTAATTCTCAGATTCTAGAGTCGATGGAGCCTAGATCATCTACCAATAGCTCTGGTTGCAGGAAATGCTCCAGACTCTTAGCCAAAGAATTGGACAACACAACTTAATTGGGGACTAGTAAGGGAATCCCCAAACATAAGAAGAAGAATAATGTTGTAGATGATGATAAATCATATTAATTCCATAATTTAGAAGCTCTAGGGAAACTTTTACTAAGATCTTTTCCCTGCTTTCATCATAATTTTCCAAATACTTTTTTACTTATGTTTTCTATTATGTGGCATGCTACCACTAGACCTATTTTGTGGTTAAAAACTCTTAAATATGCTATTCTTGGATGAAAATTCTATATTACTTATTTTGGAATTATGGTTATGTCTTTTTGATATAAATTAGTTCTTTAAACATGAATGATGTCTGCATATCTTATTGTTTGTTATCATAAATGTCTCCATCCTAACATCTAGAGTGTAGCTCATCGATTTAGCAACCATTTCCTTGACCAGGTAAAATGTGTCCATGCACTGGACGTTAGACCCAGTCTTACAACACATGCACACAGAGTAACCTTAAGCGCAACACCAACAGGCAGATTCGAGATGATCAAGGTGGCAATGGTCGAGCAAAGACCAAGGCGTCATAATAAATTATTTGAGGAAATATAGGAAAGAGTGGGTAGTTAGATTTGTTGTCAAAATCATTTCTTTCCTCTTTCATGGATCTATTCTTTCTCCAGTTTTATAGTTTCCTTTCATGTTTAATAGGATTGTAATAAAAGCTCTACCTATCTCTATGGCATGACTAGATAGTAGTTAGATGTTTTACCTTCTTTAAATAAATCCCCACTCCTACGTGAGAAGGAGGGCATTATCAATTTTAGTTTACATTATGTTGCTTTACAGTTGAATCTTGTAATCCATTTTTTATCAATAGAAAATGAAGTATAAATCTACAGTTTAGTATAATTGAGTTTGGATACTCACTCAAGGGGGCCCACTTGGTGAGGAATTTGTGTTAGCTAGTTAGGATCATTTTCATATAGTTTAAGTTTTCCTACATCTTGGTATCATAATTCTGGTGTTAACACAGTTCCTGCATCTAAAGTCGCAAGATAGTCCAATACCTCCTACAACCAAAGAGGCAGAGTTGTTGAAGAATTATAATTGTGTTCTCAAGTCTTTATGTTTCCAAGTTGTAGTTCCTTCAAACACTTTCACTTCTACATTTCCTTTCAAAGCAATTTGTTTCCTACAACTATAGAATAATTTCCTTTCAAAGCAATTTGTTTCCTGCAGTTATAGAATAGTTTCCTTTCAAAATAAATTTGTTTCCTGCTGCCATAGCGTGGTCTGAGTAAGAATCCTCGATGCATATACTTTTCTGACCCCTTTCAATTAGTAATATGTCCCTAGGTTGATAAACTAAACGAGTTTCTATAAAGGAGGATAGTTTCTCAGTCAGATGTCCAATCCCTGAGTCATGGTAGATGCCTAGTTTTTGATACCTTAATAGAATCAATCATTTTTGGCATCGTTGTCAAGAAAGGTGTCGAGCCAAGTTCTTTTACATAGCCATTTTTAGAATTCAATTCAAGCATGTACATCCTTTTTAAATAGAGTTTTCTATCAAAAAGTCTTTCACTCCACCACCATAATATTTCATTTATTTGTATGCATAGAAGAAGAAGAGATGCTCTAGGAAGGTACTTACCAAACTACCCCAACAACTGTTTAGGAGATATCTTTGTGCCAGAAGGAGATGAAGAGGAGGGTCTGTTCATGGATGCAATTGAAGACCTTCCCATGTCAACATCATCATCATCATCTTTAGAAGGTGATCCACTAAAATTTCACCTTATAGAAGGAGAATTTGAGTTTAATTCATTTGCAGAAGCCTTGGCCAATCTCAGAATCCAATACCCAGATAATCAAGAAGAAAATCCACTACCTCTAGTTTTTTACCAACCACAAGGACTCCCTAGCCTCCACCCATCATGGAAAACCCACTACCTTTCCATTTCCCATTACTGATCAGCATGATAACCAAAACCTCAAGAATATTCCCTCTTCAACACTCCCCAAATTTTATGGCCTAGTGACCGAAGATCCTGATGACATGTAACTGATTGAATGTTTGATAATGTTAAGTTGAAGATAATGCAAGGAATTAAATCAGTTAATGGTTTGTATTTTCATTGATGTCAACTTGATATCATCTGTACGGTCATGTACATAATGCCAACGACTTCAGAGAATCAATGGAACACAGGTTATGCTTTGAGCAATGCATAAAAGTCAAGTATTCACTAAGTGACAGACAACACCGACGAAGTGCACACCATCGGTAAAGGAAAGAAGAAAAGTCACAATGATACCCGACGAGTAGAAGACAGTGTTGCTTGACAAAGAAAAACCACAAGATGCCTAACGAGCTAAAAACAAAGTTGCCCGACGAGTAAATTTCCAATGATACCCAACAAATGGAGATCCCAAAGCTAACTAGAGTCACACCAATGAAACTGTCAGTTGTCACCAATGAATAACTGCAGAGTTGACCGACGGAACAGAGAGTTTAGAAAATGACAAAATATCTAACTGCCAAGAGCTAAAGATAGACTTAATTGGTTGTTTTCTTTGTTTTATTCAACCAGAGCTAAGTGATTGATTTAAAGATGATTTGTAAAGTTGGCAAGAAGATAATTACGAGACAAATAAGAAGATATTCTTTAAATCAAATTGGCTGGATTTTTTTTCACACCAAGAATCAAGAATCAAGAAACAGTGAATATCATGTCTATATAAGAGACAAGCTTAATTCATTTACGAATGGGATTAATGGGAGTGAATAGAAAGAGGATGCTGAAGAGAAACTGATGAAGAATAAATTCATATAGTCCTGATCAATCAAGCTGAAGGAGAGCTGAAGAATTTTGTAGACACCGACAAATAGTGAAGCACAACATCACAGAGCAGAAAGTGTGGAGCACAAAGAATTGAATTGATACATTGATCAGAGAGGTAATGTAATTAAATAGATCTGAAAATCTGCAATTCAAAGTTGCATCATGAATAGGTCATAGTGTTTTAGTTTAACCATTGAAGCATCAAGTCTCTTAATAGAGCAGGACTTAACAGTCTTTTATATATTGAGGTACATCCCAAGGAGTGCCAAAAAGGTTGATTCATGAAAGTAGCATTGGACTTTCCTGATACCTATTGACAATCTAAGAAGGAGGCTGATTCAAGGATGGTAGGAATAGATGCCCGATACTAAGTGACAACCTCTATGTATAAAATCCTCTAACAAGGTCGCACTTAACAGTGTGTTTGTAACCTTTAACAAAGTTGGCTCCTAACATGGCTCACTTCAGAAGAGTGAAAAATTGGGGTACTAGTCCTAGTGGTTTTTTCCCCTAATAAGGTTTCCACATTAAAAATTCATGTGTTATGTGTGTGTGATTCATTTCTTTATTGTTTTGTATCTGACATAGTTAACACTGGATTGATCAGTATACTTTGCTTATTTACTGAGTTTCAGTAAATAGTTATACTACTTATCGATAATCAAGGAGAATAAGGATAGACAAGGAAAATTGATAGACAGTTAAATCATTATTAGTATTTCATGGCATGCATCTTGTAGGGACATAATAATATGAGGTTTATTGATTGGTGGTTAAGTTTAAGGATAAATTTTGAGGCCACCAATTCACCCCCCCCTCTCAGTTATTACTAACAATTGGTATTAGAGTTTGTGTGCTTAGAAATGAGCTTAGAAAGGAACGTTTCAAGACCTACGTCAAGATCACAAGATGAACAGATGAGATGTGTCCAAGTTGAACAAAGGAAACTTTACTTCATGGAAAAGTAGTATAAGACTCCACTTATCAGGTATTGGTAATGATGTTACTCAATTCCTAGATACTGAATATGTGTTTCCCACAGGATCATTAACAGTAGATCAAATGAGAGAGAAGAATGAACACAACTTCAAAGAAGATGTGAGACAAACTAAAGCTTGTACATGGAGGTGATACAAATGTTATAAGAGACAAGGAAGAAAGTATTAGAGGAAAATTTGATGATCTCAGAATGAGAGAAGGAGAAAACATCACACAGTACATCACAAGAATAAAACAAGTAGTCAATGCTATACGAGGAGTTAGAGGTACACTTGAAGAGGAGACAATGGTAAGTAAAATCTTAAGGACCTTACTACCTGTATATGCTATTAGAGTTTCTTCCATTCAAGAAATGAGAGCAGTAACAAACAATACAGTTACTCTTGATAGTTTAATTGGTAGACTGATTTCATTTGATATGAATAACTTTGATAATAGTGTCTTACCAAACTTAGAGTCTACATTTAAGTCTTCTATGAGAATAAGCAAATCAAGTCATAGACACACATCTAGAAGAGATAATGAAAGTGAAAGTGAAAGTGAAGAAGAAGATCTAGATGAAATAGAAGCACTTATGACCAGAAAAATGCAGAGAGGCAAAGGTAAATACAAAGGCAAGTTACCACTTGTATGCTTTAATTGTAAAGAGATTGGACACTTTGCTGTAAGATGTCCTAATAGAAGAAAAGATGACAGAAGTAATGACAGATCTTTTGAGAAGAAATCTGATAGAGGTGATAACAAAGATTACAGAGGTTACCGACAATCCGAAAGAAGAGATACCTGAGACTACAAGGACAAAGGAAAGAAAGCCAGCTACCTAGCTTCTTTCAAAGATGAAGATACTGACACCAAACCTGATGAAGACATCAAGATGGTTTTTGTGGCTGTGAAGGATGATTCAGATGAAGATGAAAGGTATGTAGAAACTGCACTCATATCTAAGGTTAGCAAGAGTGAAATTTGGATTATAGATAGTGGCTCCACTCACTACATGACTGGTGATAAAGAAAATTTTAACACTTTTGAGTATTATAATGGTGGTACAGTAAGAATGGGCAATGATACACCTTGTCTAGTTGAAGGTAAAGGAACTATAATGCTGAATAACCTGATAAAATGTGAAAATGCTTATTGGGTAAAAGGATTGAATTATAATCTATTGAGTGTTTCTCAGCTGAATAATTTAGGTCATAGAGTAGCATTTGAGAATAAGAAGGTAAAGATCTTCAATGAATCAGGAAGACTGATTGGTACCGGTGAATAGACTAAAGGTAACTTATTCTATCTGAATGATACTAACACCACTTGCTTAATGACTAGAAACAAAGACATATGGTTGTGGCACAAAAGATTATGTCATGTGAATTTTGACAACATGATGAAAATAAGAAGAAGGAGAAATGTAAGAGGCTTATGGACGATGACAAAGCCAGACAACATCATGTGCAAGAATTGCCAAAAATGTAAAATGACAAAGTCTATTTTCAAAAGTAAAACCCATACATCTGATGATATTCTAGAATTAGTCCATATTGATTTATGTGGACCAATGAGGACAAAGAGTTATTATGAAGATAGATATTTTATTCTCTTTGTTGATGATTACTCTAGAATGATGACAGTTATGTTTCTTAAAGATAAATCTAAAGCATTCAAGATGTTTAAATGGTATAAGGCTATGGTAGAGAAACAAAGTGGT
>MU224951.1:14405084-14427794 GCA_018584345.1 Thuja plicata | reverse complement strand
GCTTAGCTAGAATGAATCTAGCTAGACCATATGTTTGACGAAAATTAATTTTTATTTAGAAATACTCAAATTTAGTTGTGCTGATAAGTGGTCCTGAAATGTGACACAACTTTGTGCTTTTACCCCAAAGGTAACTTGAGTCACACCGATGGAATTGTCAGTTGTTACCGATGACTAACTACAGAGTTGACCGACGGAACAGAGAGTTTAGAAAATGACAAAATATCTAGCTGGCAAGAGCTAAAGATAGACTTAACTGGTTGTTTTCTTTGTTTTATTCAACCAGAGTTAAGTGATTGATTTAAAGATGATTTGTATAGTTGGCAAGAAGATAATTACAAGACAAATAAGGAGATATGCTTTAAATCAAATTGGCTGGATTCTTTTTCATGCCAAGAATCAAGAATCAAGAAACAGTGAATATCATGTCTATATAAGATACAAGCTTAATTCATTTACAAATGGGATTAAGGGGAGTGAATAGAAAGAGGATGATGAAGAGAAATTGATGAAGAATAACTTCATACAATCCTGATCAATCAAGCTAAAGGAGAGCTAAAGAATTCTGCAGACACCGACGAATAGTGAAGCACAACATCACAGAGCAGAAAGTGTGGAGTACAAAGAATTGAATTGATACATTGATCAGAGAGGTAATGTACTTAAATAGATCTAAAAATCTGCAATTCAAAGTTGCATCATGAATAGGTCATAGTGTTTCAATTTAACCATTGAAGCATCAAGTCTCTTAACAGAGTAGGACTTAACAGTCTTCTATATATTGAGGTACATCCCAAGGAGTGCTAAAAAGGTTGATTCATGAAAGTAGCATTGGACTTGCCTGATACCTATTGATAGTCTAAGAAGGAGGTTGATTCAAGGATGGTAGCAATAGATGCCTGATAGTAAGAGACAACCTCTATGTATAAAATCCTCTAACAAGGTCACACTTAACACTGTGTTTGTAACCTTTAATAGGTTGGCTCCTAACATGGCTCACTTTAGAAGAGTGAAAATTTGGGGTACTGGTCCCAATGGTCTTTTCCCCTAATAGGGTTTCCACGTTAAAAATTCATGT
Source organism: Thuja plicata (assembly GCA_018584345.1). Classification (NCBI taxonomy): domain Eukaryota; kingdom Viridiplantae; phylum Streptophyta; class Pinopsida; order Cupressales; family Cupressaceae; genus Thuja; species Thuja plicata. The sequence continues at coordinate 14,426,716 of MU224951.1, read as the reverse complement.
GTTATGTGTGTGTGATTCATTTCTTTATTATTTTGTATCTGACATAGTTAACACTGGATTGATCAATATACTCTGCTTATTTACTAAGTTTTGGTAAATAGTTATACTACTTATTGGTAATCAAGGAGAATAATGATAGACAAGGGAAACCGAAAGACAGTTAAATAATTAATAGTATTTCATGGCATGCCTCTTCTAGGGACATAATAATCTGAGGTGTATTGATTGGTGGTTAAGTTTAAGGATAAATTTTGAGGCCACTTATTCACCCCTCCCCCCCTCTCAGTTATTACTAACAGATCCAGATATCTTTCTCTTTGAGTTTGACATCATTTTCCATAGTTACAACTACACCATGGATGCCCATAGGCTCAAATTGTTTCCTGCAACTCTCAAGGATTCTGCATTAAGATGATTTATGGGCTTTGGTCAAGACATTGTCCATGATTGGCAAGAAATGAAGTTAGAATTCTTGATGAAATATAAATAATACTGCAGGGGAAATGATATGAGAGGGGATGACATCTTCAAGATAACACAGAAGGAGGATTAAAGTCTAGAGGATTATGTGTCAAGATTCCTTTTTAGCTTGCATAAAAATACTCATCATCAGCTAAATGAGGGGTCCCAAAAACTTCTCTTTTTTATGGGGTATAAATGAAGGATGCACTGAAGCCTTGGATCTAATGGCCAGGGGAGATATCACCCAATCTACATGGGATGATATCAAGAAAATATTCCTCAATTACTCAAGAGTCGCGGTGAAGAAGGGCAGAGGATATAGGGCCACATCAGGCAAAACTAGTGGAACCAGGGCATCTCAAATAGAAATCAAACATTTTCTATCTGACTTCAAGTAGGACATCATTAATAACATGGCCACCCAGTTGGACACAATGCAAGTGAAAAAGAAGCACGACGAGGCTGAAGCTATTCTGGCAGAATTTTGTACACATTATAGAAAGAAGAAGAAATATTGTCATTGCAAGTTGGTTTCCAACATGGAGACTACATAACTACCCACTAATTACAAGCCAATTGAAGGAGATGATGAGAAATTATTCTTCGTTGCACAACAAAGACCATGGGCTCAAAGACAAGGTATGCCTCAGGACCCTCTTACTTTTAAAGGTCCATTTTATAGTAGTCAATGGAAACCACCTATGAATAATCAATACAGTCCTTGGAATAAACCGCAACCTTAGTGACAACCTTACCCAAGTCCTAAATGGAAACAACCCCAAGGGAATTAAAAAAATTGACAAGGGAATTGGCAACAAAACCCTCAGTGGCGGGGAGGTCAGCAATGACCAAACCAACAATAGGGACTCCTACAACCACCACAACAGCCACAACATCAAGCACTTTTGCCATCTCCTACAGCCACTACAACTCCCCCTAAGCCTACTCAACTCCCTGCCCAACCTCAACCAAATCCTAATAATAGGCCACCAACACCTCAACAGAATATATATTCCGTTGACCCAAATCAATACCCTACCTACGCAATCAATGACATTCATTTATGGTCAGGCACTACTTTGTCAACACCTCCTATTATAACTAAAGTAACTCATGAAAATCCAATGCCTCAAAATACTCCAGAGTCCACTCCAATAGGCCTGACAGTATTACCAGAAAAAGTTGAGTCAGCTCCACCTCCCTTTCCACAAAGGTTGTAGAATGATCATTCTAAACCTACGGATGATGCATCCTTTGACATCCTAGACCAACTTAAGACATTAATGTTTAGATTTTACTTTTTCAATAAATAAAGGATGTCCCCACATATGGAAAATCTATCAAGGAGGCCTTCTTTAAAAAACCTAGTCATAAGCGTAAAGATCCCCAGACAGTCCATGTCCTAGGGAAACTGGCTGATATCATGCTAAGAAAAATAGTGGTCCCTAAGTATTCTCACCTAGGTCAATGGGAAAACCATCAACAACCCTTTGATAGACTTAGGAGCTTCCATAAATTTCATGACTAAGGACATCATGCAGCAAATCAAAATCACTAACCTCTGGGAAACACCAACTATCGTGCAGCTCACAAACAATTCTACAGTCAAACGTGATGGGGTAGTAGAGGATATAGTTGTTGACCTAGAAACCTGGTCTTACCCTAAAAACTTTATGATTCTCTTTCCTAAAGCCACATTAGGAGGCTATCCCATAATTCTTGGTCAACCTTGGTTGGCCACTGTTGATGCCTTTATAGGATGTGGTTCAGGCGGTATGACCATTTCTAATGGTCGGCATACTAAGACATTAGCCTTATACCCACTAGCACAACCACAAATGGATTTAGCCTCACCAATTTGGCCTGACATTGGAGAGGAGGCTGAGGTAGTAAACTTAGTAGCCCAAATCATGATGTTAGAAAGGGATCCTTTCTAGCAGCTACAAGAGGAGGACACTATAATCACCAACATTCTGCAAGACCAGTGTGGTCAAGAATCAGATGACATTAACTTTCTTAGCCCCCATAATTGTTCCCTACAAGCTTTGTACCATTATTGCACTTTACCTCCATCTCTTGCAGCCAAGAAAATCTACCACCAATTGCTACCCCATGAGGTCCAAGAACCTCCATTAATGGATGCATCTATGGTAGAACTCACAAAGAAGTTGGAAGTTTCCCCTGACCGTTGCTTATATATTAATATCCAACTTACCAACCAGCAACAAACATCTTTGGCCAAATTGTTGAAAACCCATACAACATCTTTCACTTGGGACTATTCAGATATGAAGGGCTTGGACCCTAAAATGTGTGCTCATAGGATTTTCCTAAAATAAGAAAAACCTCCTGTTAGACAATTCTAGAGACATATAAACCCTGTGTTAAGGGAAATAGTCAAAATAGAGTTGCAAAAACTTCTTAATGTCAGTTTCATTTACCCCATTTTTGCCAACCAGTGGGTCTCACCTTTAGTTATTGTCTTGAAAAAAGGAGGAAAGTGGCGAGTATGTGTTGACTATAGAGAACTTAACAATTCCACCAAGAAGGACCATTTTCCCCTACCATTTATTGACCAAGTCCTAGATTCCTTAATAGGAAAGCGTTAATTTTCTTTCCTAGACGGATATAGTGGCTACAACCAGTTCAGGATCCTTCCTGAAGATCAGGAGAAAATCACATTCACTTTTCCTTGGAGAACATTTCCCTACTTTGTACTTCCTTTTGGCCTTTGTAATACTCCAACTACATTCCAACGAGTGGTCATCAACATTTTTTTTTATATCTCCCATGATTATATGGAAATATACATGGACAATTTCACAACTTATGGGGAAAACTATGAGGAGGCATTGGTCAATTTGGAAAAATTTCTTGCCAGGTGTAAGGAACATAATTTGTCCCTCAACAGTGAGAAATTCTTCATGATGATGCAAGAAGGTGTTTTGTTAGGTCATTACATCTCTGCTAAGGGAATACAGGTGGATCCAGCTAAAATTGAAGTCTTCTTGAACCTACATACTCCTGCCAAACAGAAGGATGTCCGCAGCTTTTTGTGGCAGGCTGGTTATTACAAGCTGTTTATTAAGGATTTCAACAAGGTAGCAGGGGCCATTTTCTCCCTTCTCACTAAGGATTCAGACTTTTTATGGACAACATCTTGTGAAGAATCCTTCCTGTATCTGAAGGTTGTACTTACTCAGGAACCAATGCTCAGAGGGCCTAATTGGGCATTTCCATTCCATATACACACAGATGCATCTGACCATGCTATAGGCACTATCCTAGGAAAAAAAGACAGACCTGTAGAGCATTTCATCTACTTTATAAGAAATAATTTGTAGGGTGTAGAGTTGAACTACACAGCCACTGCAAAAGAACTTCTGGCTATGATATATGCATTGAACAAATTTTTCCACTACATAACTGGTTACCCAATATTTGTGCATACTAATCATGTAGCCATCAAGTATTTGGTAAACAAGCCTGCTATCACAAGGAGGCTTTCCAGATGGCTCCTATTACTACAAGAGTTTGACATTACGATAGTGGATAAACTGGGGAAAACAAATGTAGTTGTTGATTTCCTCTCCAAGTTATAGAATGTCGATGACCAACATGTCATGGATGACAGTTTTCTAGATGAACACCTATTTTCTATTTCCACTCATACCCCTATTATTCTGACATCGCCAATTATCTAGCTACTCAAAAGGTACCACCACATTTTTCTTCCAAGGAAAAGCGACCGTTAATTGAGAAAACATTCAATTTTTCTTGGATGGTCATTTGTCTCTTCTACACTGGACCTGATAAGATTCTAAGAAGGTGTATTCATGAGGATGAAATATATGATATCCTCCATGCATGCCATGATGAACCCTATGGTGGCCATTTTGTGGCTAAACGGATAACCATGTAGATACTCAATACTGGCTATTACTAGCCAACTCTACATAAGGATGCAAGTAATTACACCCGCAAGTGTGATCGATGTCAGCAAATGGGATGACCTACCAAATTTGATGAAATGCCTCTATTTCCTTAGGTATCAGTAACTCCATTTGATAAATGGGACATAGATTTTGTGGGACCAATTAATCCCCCATCAAATGACAACTCTTACATTTTGGTTTGCACTGACTATGTCACTAAATGGGTCAAAGTCTAGACTATGAAGCATGCTAGGGATAACAGGGTTGCACATTTTTTATATGAGGAAATATCTACTAGGTATGGTGCTCTACGGGAACTAGTCACATATCAGGGAGCAGAGTTCACTTCTAATCTGATAACTGCACTTATGGAGGAATACAATAGTTGGAACAAGAAATCTAGTCCATATCATCCTTAGGCAAATGGTCAGGAAAAGATCACCAATAGGGAGATCGAGGCCATCCTGACTAAGATAGTTCAGCTACACAAGACATACTGGAGTAGCAAATTGCAGGAAGCTATGTGGGCTTACCGCACCACATGGAAAACACCTACAGGTTTCACACCCTTTGAATTGGTGTATGAAAAGACTGCTATAATGCCCTTAGAATTTGAGCATAAAAATTTATGAACAAAATTACAACTCAACTTGGATCTTCCTGCAGCCCAGCACAAAAGACTCCTGCAGCTTAATTATCTGGATGAAATCAGGAAGGCATCTTTACAGATAATAGAGTTGGTTCAACTACAATACAATAAATGACATGACTCACATATACAGAATAAACAGTTTGTTACTAGTGACTAGGCACTTCTATATGACTCCCAGTTTCAAGAAAATCAAGGTAAGCTTACAACTTCTTGGCTTGGTCCTTATGAGGTTGACAAAGTTTTTGCTAATGGTGCAGTCCAATTGTCTACAATTGATCCTGTGCAATTCAAGTTACTAGTCAATGGTCACAGACTCCATCTATACCATAAGCCAACGACTAAGTCTCAGTTCCTATGGCAATTTGATCTTCATCCTGCCACGTCCCAACCTCCTGCAACCAATGAACCTCCTGCAGCCAAAGACTTTCCTACAACCAATGAACCTCCTCCAACCAAAGACTTTCCTGTAACCGAACGGAGTGAATTTTCACTCCGGTCATCTCTTTGACTTCATTCAAAAACATTCATAATAAGATTTTTGTTTCCCACAAAAATCTCTTTTTCCACAATAAAATAATCATCACATCATATCCCATAAATTTTTTCTACCGTATTCACTCACGCATTCCATCACTATTATACCAATCAATAATTTTTTCTCAACACATGTCATCCAATATTTCTAGATTTAGGCATTTACACATGATTATTCTCTAGGTACACCTTCATTTATTGTTTACAACATTTTTATTTCACTTGACATTATTATACATTACATTGTAATTAATTTATTAATTCATCTGAGTGTTGTTGTACTTTATAACCACACATGTGAGGACACTTGTCATCATTTTTCATGCGGGTAGTTTGTTAACTCATGTTTTGCCATAATAACCCTTTCTTAAGCTATACTACGTAGTCATTTTAATTTAATTGATGTGAAAGCCCAGAAGTATACAAAACTCTCTGCTAAGTTTTTATTTTCAAACACCCATCTCACAATCTCAGCTCTAGTTTTTAAAAATTATCCTCTGCTATAGTCCCCATAAAACTAGACCAATCACTCACCATCTTTATCTAGCCTTAAGATTAGGCTGAATACAGGGTGGAACATGGGGTAAGGAAATGGACACAAAAGTAGTGAGTACAAAAACAACATGCATGGAAACAAAACACACAAAAGCAATAAATATTCCTTCTTCTCAGCAAGAAGATGATCAACGGAATGCTTCCCTAGTTCCAACCCCTAATGAATTACCCATTGATGAGTCAAAAATAGTCATAGTAGAAAAAAAGTAGGTCACTCTAGTCACTCTAATAAAAATGAACCAGGTAACACTTCACTCCATCTCCATTGACTAATTTACACAAATGCAATATGAAAATTCAATGTGGGAACTGGAAAGAGATAGGTTAAAAAGGGAAATAGGAAGAAAACAACAAGAGATAGAATTGTTATAGATCAAGTTAGATTCAATTACAGACCTAATTCCGCAATTAATAAAATGCATACCACCTCCTAGAGTCTATGCCTTGTGTCTAAAGGAACAATTTCTCATGTATAAAATAATGAGGATTCTTAGGGATCTGTACACAAGCATATAATCACCATAGGAATTTGCGGCTGCATATGACCAGTCACCAGATTGTATTCAGACTTTGTTATGTGAACCCTACTTGCACAACTATGATGTTCCCTCTTATACTAATTGGAATCCTTTGTTATTGTTGGAGATATTCAAATATTTTCTTTACTTTCGTGGTCCAGTAATGAGATAAAATATGGGGAACAATTAAGGAAATACAGGGGAATTAAACAAATTATTACACTCCCCTACGACCAAAAAGTGGTAGTCCCCGAAGGTTATACTATGATTGGATGGATATAGTGTATGAAATTAAGGACTCTACCCATAGAAAGAGGATTTTGGGTAACAAGGAAGAAGTATTTGCAACATTTGAGTGACTCTCCTTATCAAATGGAAACAGAGAAACAGAGGGACTGAGACAAAGACGGGATAGATTAATATTGGCACTAAAAAAGGTTGACCCTCACAACCTTATCAAAATAAGAGCTGTACTGCATAAAGTCCAATGGTACATAAGCCTGGGAAGGAAACCTTGACCTGAGAAGTGGCTTCCACTTTCCTTTCAACCTCCTCTTCTCCTGTGACCACTATACAACTGTGTTGATAATGAAGTAGATGAGCAGTTGGAAATGACTTGAAAGATTAAAATGGAGTGCACCAATGGATATTAATGGTGTGTGGGCACCTCCATGAGCGGTGATACTTAGGAAGGAGATCTTTGAGTACTTGGGAAGATCAGAAATGTTTCAGTGCCTGAGGACATGCATTAATATTTGTAGGGAGCAAAAATGATAAGGCATATTAATGCCATACTTTAGAAGCCCTATGAAATCTTTTACTAAGATATTTTCCCTACTTTCATCATACTTTTCCAAATACTTTTTACTTATATCTACTATTATGTGGCATGCTGCCACTAGACCTTTTTTGTGGTTAAAAATACTTAAATACGCTACACTTGGATGAAAATGCTATATTACTTATTTTGGAATTATGGTTATGTCTTTTTGAAATAAATTAGTTGTTTAAAAATGAATGATGTATGCATATCTTGGTGTTTTTTATTATAAATGTCTCCATCCTAACATATGGAGTGCATCGCATCGATTTAGCAACTGTTGCATTGACAAGGCAAAACACGCCCATGTGCTAGATGTTCGATCCAATCTTACAGTAGGCGCACATGGAGAAAACTTAAGCGCAACACCATCAGGCAGATTCAGGATGATCAAGGTGGCAGCGGTCAAGAAAAGGCCAAGGTGTCATAATAAATTCTTTGAGGAAATCTAGGAAAGAGTGGGAAGTTAGATTTGTTGTCAAAAGCATTTCTTTCCTCTTTCGTGGATCTATTCTTTCTCCAGTTTTATATTTTCCTTTCATGTTTAATAGGATTGTAATAAAATATCCACCTATCTCTATGGTGTGACTAGATAGCAGTTAGATGTTTTACCTTCTTTAAATAAATCTCCACTCCTACGTGAGAAGGAGGGCATTATCAGTTGTATTTTACATTCTGTTTCTTTACAGTTGAATCTTGTAATATATTTTTTATCAATAGCAAATAAAGTGTTAATCTACAGCTCAGTATAATTGAGTTTGGATACTCACTCAAAGGGGCCCACTTGGTGAGGAATCCATATTAGCTAGTTAGGATCATTTGCATATATTTTAAGTTTTCCTACATTTTGGTATCATAATTCTAGTGTTAACACAGTTCCTGCAGCCAAAGCCGCAAGATAGTCTAGTACCTCCTGCAGCCAAAGAGGCAGAGTTGTTGAAGCATTATAATTGTGTTCTCAAGTCTTTTTGTTTCCAAGTTGTAGTGTTCCTTCAAGTGCTTTCAATTATACATTTCCTTTCAAATAAATTTTTTTCCTACAGCTATAGAATAATTTCCTTTCAAAGCAATTTGTTTCCTATAGCTATAGAATAGTTTCCTTTCAAAAGCAATTTGTTTCCTGCAGCCATAGTGTGGTTTGAGTAAGAATCCTTGGTGCATATAATTTTATCACCAATTTCAAGTAATATGTCCCTGGGTTGATAAATTAAATGAGTTTCTTTAAAGAAGGATAGCTTCTCGACCGAATGTCCAATCCCTGATTCATTGTAGATGCCTAGTTTTTGATACCTTCATAGAACCGATCAGATGAGAAAACCAACAAACACTCCCCAAAAGAAAAATTCAAAGGGGGCATGATGCCCCTTAAATCAATATTGAGAACCAAACAATGAAAGCATTTAGGTAAGGAAAACCTACTCAACTAGTAGGCACAAGACAAGAGTTAGGGATCGCCTATTTCACCCAGACTATAAGAAGTATATGATCTCTCTGGATGCTTTGGTAGTTCCCCCCCTTGGATAAGACCTCCAATTCAATCTCTTTATTAGAAATAATCTTAGAGGTAGACTATGTGGAGGATGAAGAATGAGTGGAAGATATCAAAGGTTTGAATTTCTCTTACTCTTCTAAGGAGGAATATCATATCAGTTCTCTCAACAGGCTAAACTCTTCTAACCCTCCTAGGGAGGCCTCTCCCTTGGCCCCCATTCCTTCATCAGATTAGAAAAATCTCTTTGGTATTCAAAAATCCATAACCAAGAAAACTTCCCCAGATTGTGGGAGCATACGGAAAAAAGGTAATTGTAGGAAATCACTATCAAAACTTAGAGCTGAAGATGGGGATGAATTAGATCAAAAAAAGATCACAACCTATCTACAAGTAGGGGAGGGGAAGTTCCTTCTTGAGGCACAATGAAAATATTATCTTTGAATTTTAGGGGTCTAAATGCCCCTAACAAGCAGTGAGTGGTCAAACACTGCATTATTCACATCAAGGCAGAAGTGGTTTTCTTGCAAGAAACAAAAATGAATTTTGAGAAGATGTCAAAATTTATCAAGGAATTAAGGAATTAGTCATTGGAGGTGGTTGATCCTATTGGATCCTTTGGGGGTATTTCCACAATATGGAACACAAGACACATAGCATACTCATAGGTGGTAAGTAGTAATAGTTGGATGGGGGGAGAAATATGTAGTTTAAGCTCTAATATAAGATTGTCTATTTTAAATGTATATGGGCCAATTCTTAGGAGACAAAAATTGGATGTCTGGAAGGAGATCAGTATATGCCTCAAGGACTGGTCAAATAAAAGGATCTTACTTGGAGGTGACTTTAATGCCATTGTACATTTACTAAAAAGAGGGGAGCCTCTCAGAGGGAGTCTCAAACTCAAATAGACTTCAAGGACTGGATGTAGAGTGAGAATTTAATGAAAATAGATCTAGAGAATGGAGCATTTACTAGGTCAAAATGAAGACTCAAGCTTAGAAATATCTCATAAAAAATAGATAGATTCTTTTTCAAAGGGGACTTAACTACCTTTCCCTTTGACCTCAAGGCATCCATCTCTCCCACCTCTAGATCTGATCATTACCCTATATTGATTGACATTCTATGGGAAGACAAACCCTTTCTTTGTCCCTTCAATTTTTACAACATGTGGTTAAAAGATAAAGATTTCTCCAAACTAGTTGAAGAATGGTGGAAAGATTGCCAGGTGAAGGGGTCAAAAATGTTATTCTTTGTCTCAAATCTCAAACATGTTAAGCAAAATCTTATTATTTGGAACATAAACCACTTCAAAAACTTTTTTTCTTCCAGATTGGATATTGAGAAAAAGCTTAAGGTCCTGAATGAAACCGTCTTACAAAAGGGTATGAATAATGAGTTGTATGATTTGAAAAAAAATATCCTTAGAGATCTAGAAGAAATCTTAGAAAAAGAAGAGATATTCTGGAGACAAAAATCCATAGAGACTTGGTTGGAAGCAGGAATTAGAAACACAAAATTATTTCATAACAACACTAAACAACGGAGAAGCTTCAACATAGTTCACCAAATCACTAATGCCATTGGGGTCACACTTCAAGATCAGAAGGAGATTCAAGAAGAGGTGGTCAACTTCTTCCCAAATTTCCTAAATAATCCTGAAGGTTCACATCTTCAAGCACAAACTGCTCTATTGGAGGACATCCCTAAACTCATATCTTTAGAGGATAATCAACTCCTCATGCCAAATTATCCAAGCAAGATATTTTCAAGACACTGAACCAGATGGCTCCTAACAAAGATCCAAGTCTAGATGGATTCCCTCTAAGCTTCTTCTTACATTGTTGGTCCATATTGGGGAAAGAACTTACATTGGTAGTGGAGGCTGCCCGATCTTCAGGTGGATTCTTGACTGAAATTAATAACCCTTTTATTTCCCTCATCCCTAAAAAAGAACAAGACAATAACATGGATGAATTCAGACCAATTAGAATTTGTAGTACAATTTATAAAATACTTTCCAAAGCCTTAGCCAACATACTATAAAATATTTTGGGAAAGAGCATTGGGGATGAGAAAATAGGATTTGTACAAGGCATATAAATTCTAGATGACATAATCATTGCTCGGGAAGAAATTAACTCTATTCAAAGGAACAAACAACCTAGATTAATTATTAAAATTGACATCAAAAAGAATTATGAAAAGGTGGACTGGAGATTTCTCGCTAAATGCATGGAAAAAAATTTATTTTTTGAAAGCATGGATAAACTCAATCTTCTATTGCATCTCAACTCCCAAATTCTCCATCCTCATCAATGGGTCTCCTCATGGTCACTTTGAAAGCTCCAATAGGATTAGGCAAGGATATCCCTTATATCCCTTCTTGTTCATTATTATGGCAGGAGCCTTAAGCCACATACTTATTAGCCAACATAATCAAGGTATTATGAGTGGAGTGGAAATCACATCTTCTGTCAATGCAGTCACTCATCAACAATTCACATATGACACAATGTTATTTGGGAAATGTTCCCATGGGGAGGCTATCCAAATAAAAAAGCTTTTAGCCAACTATGCTCTTGCTTCTGGGCAAATAGTGAATAAAGAAAAATATTTGATACTCTTTTTCCACATTAAAAAAACCCAACTTCAAATTGTTAAAACACTAGGTTTCAAGGTTGGTTCCCTCTCATGCTCTTATCTAGGAATTCCTAGAGACAAAGAATTGATAATGACAACAAAATGGAAACCTATTGGTGAAAGAATGGATAGAAATATGGATTCCTAGAAATCTAAATGGCTTTCCTAGGCAGGCAGAATTGTCATGATCAAAGACACATTGGCAACTATGCCCATATACCTAATGTCTTGCATTACATTACCAATGGGTAGCTATATGGATATAGTGAAAAAACTTAGAAAATTCTTTTGGAAAGGTACATATACAAAAAAGAAATTTTCTCTTATTGTATGTGACAAAATATGAAAACCACTAGATGCAGGAGGGACAGGGATTAAGAATCAACTCTTCTAAAATTAGGCCCTTGGGGTGAAGCTTTTTTGGAAAATACATAGAGATTAAAATCTTAAATGGGTTAGAGTCATCCAAGGCAAATATTTTCCCAACCTAAACGAGGAAGAGGTACTAAGAGTTAAAAAACTCCCTACAAGATCCAGAATTTGGAATTTTATATCAAACTCTAGGATAATTATAGAAGAGCACATCACCTGGAACATTAAAGATGGGAGTAGAGCCCTATTTTGGGAGGATTATTGGGGGGATACCCAAGCATTAACAAACTTTTGGGATCAGACATAATAAAAAAACTCTATTAAGATAAGTGGGGGTCACAGATCAAAGGCTATATATCTCCTTCTTCTTTGAATTCACTAGCATGCACATGACAATGGAAACAATTCACAAAGCTAAATTTAGATCCCTTGGATATGGAGCAACTTAAATCAATTCTACAAGACTAATTATTTTTTATTAAACAAGGTACATATGAGTTAATTTGGAACGGATCCAAATTAGGAGATTATAATGTGAAGGATGGATATAGAATCATATAAGGAGAAAAACATCAATCCAAGCCTTAGCTTCCAATTCATCTATGTTGGAACAAGATGTGCTTGAAAAAAGTAGGCCTATTTTCTTGGGTGGCCATTTAGGGCAGAATTCTCACTGCAGAATGGTTTAGGGAATTTGGGTACCAAGGAACCTCTATTTTCTATATATGCCTTCACAATGAGGAAGACATCAACATTTTCTCCTATATTTCTCTTTTGCATCAGAATGTTGGCAATGGCTATGTACCAAATTAGGTTGGGTTTCTACATTACCCTATGACATTTATCCCTCTTATACTCATGACCTCTATTGTATAAGGAATGCCTTTTCAAAAACTTGTGGATTATATCGCCTTGTATTCTAATTTGGGAGATTTGGAAAGAAAGGAATAGATGAATATTCCAAGGGAGAAAATTGGACAAAGATTCTCTACTCAATAATATTGAGGCGGCCATAGTTAAACTAATGAATTCTCTCACTCAAACTCTAAGCTCCCAACACAAGTTTTACTCAAGCTGGGATGACAAAATCTTAAAATAATGGTTCGGTCTCAAGGCTCCTCCTACTTTAGGTAGAGGTATTAAATAAAATGAAAATCTTAGAGACAATTTTTGGTGGTCTTCTCCCTCCTAGGGTTGGTTCAAGTTGAATTTTGATGGGACCTCCAGAGGTAATCCTGGACCTTCAGGGGTGGGTTGTATTATTCATTCCTGTTAGGGTGATGTGATTGCCAAAATTGCTATAACTCTAGAAATAGACACTAACAATATGGAAGAGTTCAAATCCCTTCTATATGGCCTCTCAATTGTTCAGGAATTGGGGTTGGGAAAATTGGATATTGAAGGTGACTCCATGATTACATTGAATGCAGTAAGAACCAGAGTCACTCCAAATTGGAGCCTTCAAGAAATGTGTGAGAATATTCTAAAGTTGGTAAATAAATTTGAATCAGTAACAGTCAATCAAATTTACCGTGAAGGTAACATTCTGATTGATGAGCTATCCAATCAAAAGACATCCATAATCTCTCTCACACTCATCAATACCTAACAAGTGGAGTAAGAATTAATGCGCTCACTTCTTTCATTGGCTACATAGATCCTAGCTAGTCATATCAATTTCAAAAACATGTCTTGGTGGGCAGAGTCCATATCTAGCTTTCTCTGATACAATCACTATTAATGATGGAAATTACTTAGTATACGGATCTGCGACTTCTCCTCAAACACATTGGGTAACATTACTTAGTAGTAAAATTCACTAACTTAAATTTCTCATCTTTTGGCAGAGCAAAATTTCCTCTTTGCTCATCCTATCTTTTAGGAGTGTAGCTTAAAAGCTCCACATTCTAAAGAGGTAAAATTAATAAGACTAAAAGAGGGAAATTTTATAATTATTTCCTCCTTAGGGAAGAAAATACTGATTAGATGGAAAACAATTTTATAGAATATGGCAGAGAGGTGATGTTAAATCTGCAAGACAAATTTTTGATGAGACTTTGCATTGGGTCGCACGGCAAGCTTGGAGGGAATATTATATAGATTTTTTTTTAACCTTGGGATAGTCATCTTCTTGCATCTATAGTTGAGATTTGGGTTTAGCAGAGGTCAGCTCCACTTTAGTTTTCTTAGCTATGGAAACTCTGATTAAGCTATGCTCAGATTTAGAATAGGTTGCCTTTGACATCCCTATCGATGCCCCCAGACTAAAATAGGTATGCATTTTCCATCATAGATTACTTCTTCATGCTATGAGGAAAGAGATAGGTTTCAAATTCCTTAGCACAAACCATAGATTTAGAGTCAACTCAGACATCTATGCCAGTTCCCTGGAAAGTATACTGGTGGCTGGAACATGAAAAATTATAGTAGAAGAATTATGCAGTCGACTCTTTGCAAAGGAATAGCTTGTTAGTTTGCATAGGGAAATAAAAAACATTGATGTTGATCTTACCACTCCATTACCCTGGGATCTAGCCACAATTACATCAGCAGGGGACCTATTCCTAGGTTTTGGGTCCAATCCTCAGAGGAACATCTATAGTGGGGCTCTAAGGATACTTTTCATCCTGTGGGGCTGGGAATGGGAGGACCACCAAATTAGGAGATATATGATGAACATGGGCATTTATTTCGTCTCCAAATTATTAGGTATTGAAGATGGATTGGATGTTCCCTTTGGGGATAGTTTGGATGAAGACCTTGACTAGGTATACTAGTACAAGTATGATGAGAAGATAGATGATTTGGGTAGTAAGGAATCCTTTGAAAATGAGGATGATAATGAAGGAGAAGAGGATGAGGATGAGGAAGAGGAGGATGAGGTGGTAGAAGAAGATGAGGCTGAGGATGAAGATCATGTTGAACATGAGGATGAAGAGGAGTTGGACGATGACAATGTGCATAATTCAGATGAGCATGGTGGAGTAGATAATGATATTTCTGTAGGGAGCTTGGAAAATGATTCCACCTTTGTATCAGACTAGAACACTGAGCTAAGTGCAATGGGAGATTTTATGTTAATGATGTTCAATTGCTCTGGTAGTTTTTTGTTTTGAAAGTATTAAACTTAAAATATACAGATTTAGTAGTTGGGAGCATCAGTTGCTCATTTTGGTTATAGTTTACATTATTGGTAGATTTTTGGTGCTTTTTACAGACTTGTATGCTTTTATTATATTAATCAATATATCTATCTCGGCCTTGACCTCTTATGCATTAAAAAAAAGATGCAGCAAACCCACAAATATATGTAAGTTATTGGTTATGGTTGTATAGTTCAGAAGGTTGTACAAGTGTTCCAACACCAAATTTTGAATGAGGGCGTCTTGTAATAAGGTGTGAAAATTATTTTTTAGTTCCTTTGTTTCTTTATTTAAGGATGGATTAATTTATTAACCTACGCAATCAAACACTACATAGGGTTATTGTGGTGATTATTTTGTTTATTAATTCACTAGGTAGCACAATGCAAGTCATGAATTTAGACCTCATGTTAAATTTATATGATATATCATGCTTTATACTAGAAAAATTTCATGCTTGATTCTCAATTAAATTGATATTAAATTTATCAATATTATTATCCAAATATTTTGTGTCTTTACTCTCAAGCAGTAGAGATATCAATACTTTCAATGTATTTATCTAGAAATAAGTTGTTATGCTTGTTGAATTCTATTAAGGATCATGAAGATACAAATTCTAACTACCAAAGGCATTAGAAATATTGAAGAATTGGAAGACAAGAGAATAAGAATAAAGTTATAGAAAAGAAGGAACACATTCCATCACAAAGCACAACCTTTGAAGTCCAGGGAAAAACTACATACAAATTTCAAAGATTGTCAAGATATACATGATTTTTTGTCAAACAATAAGAAAAACCAAAGAGGAAAAACCAGAGGTTACCACGAATGTCAAAAGTCCATGATTCTTAGACAAAGTCAGTGGTTCATGGTCAAGAAACATAGTACATAATGTTGGCATATTACATTATGAATAATTAGTTTAGAATATTAAATACATTATTAGTTGCATGGTTAGTTGGGAAGTTATATTCTTGTAGATAGTTTTCATAAGGGAAATAGTGGCTTTAAATAACTAATCTGTTACAATCCAAAATCATCAAGTTGTATCCAAATGAATTAATCAAACATTCACCTTTTTTCACATTTGGTGTCAGAGCATGTAATGTTTATGTGCCTATGTTTGGAACAATGCATAAATCAAAGGTGTAGGTGTGCACCAAGTTTAAACATCAAATAGCTTATAAATAATGACAATATTTGTGGTGGTGATGAGAGATAGGTGGCTGGAATAGACATGTATTATGCAAACAAAAGAAGCATTTTTAGAGTGAGAAACAAAATAAAGAAGTATTTTCACGTTGAGCTACAAATTAAAGAGGCATTTTCACTATTCCAAATGCATGGAAGAAAAGTAAGGGATGATATTAGTTGAGGTGTAAGCATTATTTTTCTACCTTTTATTTTTGTCAACATGTTGTAGAGATGATAAATGTTAAGGATGTTTTATTAACCATGATAGAATAAGTAGTGGAGTTTTTAGTGTGGAAGCTTTCAAACTAGCATGATAAGGTATTAAAAGGATTTATTCTACCTTACATTTATGTTGTTTGCATGAAAATTGCAAAAAGATCAATTAAATGATGAAGAGTGTTTTATTGTTTTAAGGTATGGCATAGAAATCTGAGTCACATGATCATATTTTTTTGGGAATTGGTTTATGATGTCATTGTTGGCATTCATTTTTTGCCACTGATGTTAACATATGTTTATATGGAGGGAGATCAAACTGGTTATTATTGTTGTTTGATGACTGACAGAAGTGAACGTATACTAGATTGTTGATCCAAAGAAAGCGAAGATGGTGATATGTACAAGGATTGTATATTGGATGAGTTACAAGTGTTTTAGTGAAGAGTGGGTACTGGACGGTGAGAGTGATCTTTGACAGAGTTAGTCTCTGTGTTTTGAGAATAACTTATGTGCGACATGGATTTAGGTTATGCGAGCTTAAGGGATGGTAGAAGACATGTTAAGGAAGTTTTTTTATGTTTTGTGAGTCATAGTATTCTTGGTGATGTCAACTGTGGCGTGTGTTCCAGAGGAGACCTATTTGGGGTCAGCTTCATATATGAAGCATGTATTATGGATTGAGAGCGTGGATTACGGGTCTTATATTATATTTGATGGATTATATTTTATGTTTACTTGTTATAGGTACCGTGTGTATCTTAGCAAGAGTTTATGTAATCATTTTTACATTGGGGAAGCCTGATTGGCCAACCTAATCGATTATTGTAATAGGGTATATAAGAGAGAGCTTTTCTTGTTGGAAAGTGTGAGTGAAGAGTGAGAAAAGTGTAAATGTATTTGTGGAAGCTATGAGCTTGTGTCTTCTAGATGTAAAGAAGAGGTTGTGATTATGTTACTTCATTGGAATTGACCAAGCAAAGATAGTTGCTATTAGGCAGTTCACTGGATTGTATATATCATATACACTTGTATTTCAGACAGTAAGTCCTGAGGGTGGATTTAACCTTCTTTAGGAAGTGTGCATGGGTAGTGATCCCACTGTTACTCTTGAATCCTAACAGGGTCTGTCCTTTAACATGGACTATGTACTATAATGCATCAATAAGCTCCTAATAGGGATACTATACTCTCAGTACATCATTTGTGGGTGCTAATTCCCACCGGGGTTTTACCTTTAACAATGTTTCCTCTACAAAAAAGGATTGTGTTATGGTGTTGGAATTTGCTATGTTATCATTTGGATTAAAATTTTTATGTATAAAGTTTAATGTTTAATAATCTATCTCACAACTGATTGACCCCCCTCTCAGCTGTGTCAGTGGACTATTATTCCTAACATTTTTTTGCAATATTCAAACCTTTTTTCTAATCGAGTATTACCAATGTGTCAAGACTATGTGGTATTGACATGAGAGGGATGCAACTACAACAATGATCAAAGGTGTATGTGACTATGATGATGCATTTTCTAGCATGCAGATTGACTAGAAATCCTATTGTGTAATAATACAAGTTTTTGTGCTTGAAGTTTGTTGAGAAATTGAAAGAAGATGTTGAGGATAGAGTGATTTTTTCAAAGAGAGATTATAGTGTTGTGTGTAGTGCAAGAAGAGGACTAAGACACAAGACACATAAAAACAAATCATTCCTGACATGTTTATTGATTGAAGGTGGTCGTATGATAGAGAAAGTTTGTGGAGGTATCATGTATGGGATAGTAAGATGGAATAATTTCTTAAAACGTTTCAAATTAGTTTTATACTTTTCATTTTTTTCTATGTTTCTTAAGGATGGCATTAAAAACATATAGAATAGTAATCCAATATTCCCCAATGAAAGTTTTGGTTAACAACCACAATGCTTAGGGTAAGGTATATGATAATAAGGGAAATAATTCTATTGGAAGGTTATTCCTAATGGCTTTATAAGATTGATTTGATTTAGTATTGAGAAATTTTTTTTAAGAAAGTTTGGTAATAAGAGAGGTTTAAGACAAAGTTGTTATAATATTGAAAGTTATGTATTATTGGAAAACATTGACACCTTGGTTTACACATTGGATTAATAAGAAAATAAGAGTATTTTATATTTGAAGGTGAAACACACTATTGTGATTTTGCAATGCATACAAATGACTCATTTGGCAATGACAACTCATCCTACGATGCAAAATTTGATGAAATATTTGTGCTTTAGAGAGTAGTGAAGATGATATATCAGAGGTTGGAGACAATAGAGGCAAGGGGTATTTTATCATCCCGAGCTAGCTTCTTGCTCAGGGGTGATTTATTGCTTGAGAAGCACCCTATTTGTGTCCCCAAATAAAAGAGAGGGATTGACATTACATGTCCCTTTAAGGAGCAAGGGGGAACCATTTTGATGATTTATCGAACACTTGAGGATAGATTAGACACACTCGAAGGAGATATGGATTTTTGGAGGAAAGGTGTCTAATGTGTAGATGTTTGGTTGTTAATGTGTACAACAAAGGAGGGATTGTTTCCACATCACTTGAGGATGAATTAGGCACACTAGAAGGAGATGTTGACTTTTGGAGGAAAGGCATCTCCTATGCAGTACTAGAGGATGCATTAGACACATATGGAGGAGATGTGGAAATTCAAAGGAAATGTCTCTCGTTAGAGGGTGGGAATGCTTTTATGTTCTCTTGTGTTATGCATATGGTTGCCAGTTTAATATTTAGGAGATCCATTGATGTATTTGATGACATGTAACTGATTGAATGTTTGAATATGTTAAGTTGATGATCATGCAAGGCATTAAATCAGTTAATGTATTGTATTGTTATTGATGTCAAATTAATATAATCTACATGGTCATGGAAATACTGCCAAAACATTTTGAAGAACCAATGAATCAAGTCTATGCTATCACTAATGCATACAAGTCAAGTATTCACTAAGTGACTGCATACACCGACGAAGTGCACACCGACGGTCAAAGTAAAAGAGTAGATTCATAGTGTTGCCCAACAAGCTAATGCATAGAGTAACCTAACGGAGAGAGTTTCAATGTTGCCCGACAGAGAAGACAAGGACGGAGATCCTGATGACAACTAAAGTTACACCGATGGAACAATCAGCTATCACCAATGACTAAATGAAGTGTTGACTGACAGAATAGAGAGTTTAGAAAATGACAAAATGCTTAGCTGTCAAGAAGCTAAAGATAGAATTAACGAATACTTATCATTATTTTAAACATCCAGATAAAGCTAGAGATAAATAATTGATTTAAAGATGATTTTACCAGTTGGCAAGAAGATTTCTTTGAGATAAATCAGGAGTTTTCTTTAAATCTATTGGTGAGAATTATGAAACATGCCAAGAATAAAGAAAGCCAAGAAAAGGTAAATCATGTCTATATAGAGATAAACCCAATTCATTATGAGTGGGTGTGTGGGGTGAACAAGAGAATAAAGGAAAGATACTAAAGAGAATGTGAAGGAGAAGAAAGTCTTCTTTCAGTCCTGATCAACAAGCTAAGGAAAGAGCTAAATTTTGCAGACACCGATGCATAGTGAGACGATATCACAGAGCAGAACAGTGTGGAGCAAAGGTATAAGTGATTATATTGATCAGAGAGGTAATGGACTTACAATAGATCTAAAAATCTGCAATTGAGTTGTATGTATGAATAGATCATTAGTGTTTCAATTTAACCATTGAAGCATCAAGTCTCTTAACCGAGAAGGACTTAAAAGTCTTTTACAATTGAGATACATCCCAAGGAGTATCAAAAATTTTGATCATAAAAGTAGCATTGAATATGCCCGATACCTATTGACAAGCCAAGTAAGTGTTTGATCAAGGATGGTAGCATTAGATGCCAGATACTAGGTGACAAACTATTTTTAAATCCTCTAACCCGGTCAAACCTAACACTGTGTTTGTAACCTTTAACAGGGTTGGCTCTTAAAAGGGCTCACTTCAGAAGAGTGAAAATTTGGGGTACCGGTCCTAGTGGTTTTTCCCTTAATAGGGTTTCCACGTTAAAAATCCATGTGTTATGTTTTTATGTTTTATTACTTTACTATTTTACATTTCACATATGCAATTCTAGATTGATCGGTATACTCTGCATATTTATTGTGTTTCGGTAAATAGTTGGCTGCTTATCGGTAATCATACAGAAGAGAGATTAACAAAGCAATCTGACAAGTATAAAATTGATAAAAGTATTTCAAGGCATTCATCTTGTAGGACATAAGATAACTCGAGGCATAATTTGTGGTTATAAGTTTTAAGGGTTGATTTTAGGGATTAATTTTTGAGGCCACTAATTCACCNCCCCCCCCCCCCCCCCCCGCTCTCAGTTATTACTAACAATTGGTATCAGAGCTTGTGTGCTTAAAAGGAAGGTTTCAAGACCTAAGCTAAAGATCAAAAGATGAACAGATGAGATGTGCCCAAGTTGAACAAAGATAATTTTACTTCATGGAAGAGCAGAATAAGACTCCACTTATCAGGTATTGGTAATGATGTTACTCAATACTTAGATGTTGAATATGTGTTGCCCACAGGAGCACCAACAGTTGAAAAATTGAGAGAGAAGCATGAGCACAACCGCATGATGATAGAGTTTGCTTCCTCACTCTCCGATGCTAAATCTGAAGATGTCAAAATGAAATTTTGATGATCTCAAAATGAAAGAAGGTGAAAACATCACAAAGTACAACACAAGAATCAAAGAGGTAGTCAATGTTATCCGAGGAGTTGGAGGTGTACTAGAAGAAGATACAGTGGTAAGTAAAATTCTAAGAACCTTACTACCTACTTATGCCATTAGAGTATCTGCCATTCAATAAATGAGAGCAGTAGAAAATAGCAATGTTACTCTAGATAGTTTGATTGGAAGATTAATTTCATTTGAGATGAATAACTTTAATAATAGTGTCTTACCAAACATAGAGTCTGCATTCAAAACTTCTATGAGAATAAGTAAATCAAGTCATAAACACACTATGAGAAAAGATAGTGATAGTGAAAGTGAAGAAGAAGATCTTGATG
>MU224951.1:14376085-14404565 GCA_018584345.1 Thuja plicata | reverse complement strand
AATGCTTATTGGGTAAATGGATTGAATTATAATCTATTGAGTGTTTCTCAGTTGAATAATTCAGGTCACAGAGTAGCATTTGAAAATAAGAAGGCAAAGATCTTCAATAAATCAAGAAATTTGATTGGTACCGGTGAGCAGACAAAAGGTAACTTATTCTATCTCAATGATACTGACACCACTTGTTGGATTGCTACAAACAAAGACATATGGTTGTGACACAAAAGATTGTATCATGTGAACTTTTACAACATGATAAAGATTAGCAAAAGAGGAATTTCAGAGGCTTACTGACGATGACCAAGCTCGACAAAATCATGTGTAAGAATTGTCAAAAAGGTAAATGACAAAGTCTAGTTTTAAAAGAAAAACCCATACATCTGATGCCATTCTAGAATTAGTCCATACTGATTTAAGTGGACCTATGAGGACAAAGAGTTATTATGGAGATAGATATTTTATTCTCTTTGTTGATGATTACTCTAGAATGATGAAAGTCATGTTTCTAAAAGATAAATCAGAAGCATTTAAGATGTTTAAATGGTATAAGGAAATGGTTGAGAAACAAAGTGGTAAGGAGTTAAAATGCTTAAGATCAGATAAAGGAGGGGAATTTATTTCAGATGAATTCACTAACTTTGGTAATGAGCATGGAATCAAAATACATGTCTCTGCACTGAGAAAACCACAACAAAATGGTATTGCTGAAAGAAGGAACAGATCCATAGTTGATTGTGCAAGGACACTGATTATAGAGAAAGGGATCAGCCAAATCTTCTGGAGGGAAGCTGTCAGTATTGTTGTTTATATATTGAACAAAGTACAATTAAAGAAAGACACCAAAAAGACACCTTATGAGCTATGGTATGGATACACACCCAATGTAAGTTATTTCAAAAATTTTGGCAATCAGTGTTATATCTTAAAAGATGATAGAAATAGAAAAATTGACTCCAAGAGTGATGAAGTAATCTTTCTAGGATATTATACCAAGAGCAAGGCTTATAAATGTCTAAATAAAGCCTCTAACAAAATTGTTGAAAGTGTAAATGTAAAGATAGATGAATTTGTAGAGAAAAATGAAAAGGAAAGCACTAAAGAACCAGAGGAATACAATAGGTTTTCTTACAATGAGGAACCTGACACTCTACCCGACCATCAATGTAGAGCTCCCGAGCAACACATCATTGCACCCGAGCATCAGGCTGCAAATACCGACGATCAAAATATTGCTCAAGATGATGCACAAAGTGATGTAGAATAGAATGATGAAAAAAAGATGATCAAGGTGATAGACAAAGAGCTGAACCTATACTTGCAAGATATGTTAGAAGGAATCATAAGAGATAAAAAGTCTGGTATGAGAACTAGAAGTAAGTCTCTAAATACAAGATGTCTTATTTGTGATTATGAGCCCGAATCTGTCAATGCTGCACTAGATAATGATGAATGGATTAGTGCTATGAATGAGGAGATTGAGCAGATAGAGAAAAAAAAGACATGGACACTTGTACCAAGACTAGATGACAAAAATGTCATTAGTACAAAATGGATATTCAGGAATAAGATGAATGAGAATGGAGAAGTCACCAGAAATAAAGCAAGACTAGTATGCAAGTGGTATATACAAGAAGAATGAATTGATTATGGAGAGACCTTTGCACCCATTGTTAGGTTAGAAGGAGTGAGAATCTTACTTGCTTATGTTGCATATAAAGGCTTTAAGGTATACCAAATGGATGTCAAGTCTACATTCCTAAATGGAATACTTGAGGAAGAGGTATACATTGAGAAACCAGAAAGTTTTTTTGATCCAGACAAGAGGAACATGGTATGTAGGCTACATAAAGCCTTGTATGGATTGAAACAAGCATCCCAAGCCTGGTATAAAAGACTTCATTCCTATCTTATAAGTATTGGATTTGTAAGGACTAGTGAAAACAATAATCTTTATTTGAAGGAAGATACTGATGCTAACATTTTGATTGCTGAGATATTTTTTGATGACATCATATTTGGAGGCAATGATATGCTATGCAAATCATTTTCAAATGAAATGAGCAAAGAGTTTGAGATGTCTATGTTTGGAGAGATCAAGTTCTTTCTTGGTCTGCAGATCATGCAACAAGATGAAGGTATTTTCATTACACGATCCAAGTACATCAAAGAAGTACTAAAAATATTCAAAATGGAAGAGTCCAAACCAGTTGGAACATCGATGGCAACTGGATGCAAGAGGACAAAGGAAGACAAGTCATCAGAGGTAAATCAGACTTTGCATAGATCAATGATTGGAAAACTCATGTATGTTTTACACACTAGACCAGATATTGCACATGTAATAGGAATAGTTGCAAGATTTTCTGCTAATACCAGAGAATCACATATAACTGTTGTGAAAAGAATCCTAAGGTATCTAAAGAATACTTAGGAATATGGCTTATGATATAGAAGAGAAGGAAAATTTGAACTTAAGGTCTTTACCGACGCTGATTGGGCTGGAAATATTGATGACCGAAAGAGCACAACTGGAGGAGCATTCTTTATGGGTGACAAACTTGTCACATGGATCAACAAGAAGCAAGGATGCATCTCTCAATCTACTACAGAGGCAGAGTATGTTGCTGCTACTGCAAACTGCTCAAATATTGCATGGATCAAACAGTTACTGGAAGGTATGCATATGAAAATTTTAGAACCAGTAATTATCTATTGTGATAATAAAAGTGCAATAAACATTTCCAAGAATCCAGTCATGCATGCTAAAACAAAGCATATTGCCATCAAGTATCATTATTTGAGAGAAAAAGTTCAGACAAAGGAGGTGATACTTGAGTATGTGCAATCAAAGGAAAGATTGGCCGATATCTTCACCAAGCCACTGTCCAAGGATGCATTTGAGTACTTGAGAAAGAGACTAGGGGTCATACCCTTGTCTACTGGTCAGTAAGCTGACTAGAAGGCTACATCAACCTATATATTATCATAATATAATTCATATTGATGCAAGCAGAGAAATGGACTTCAATGATACCTCTATACATAACAAGGTATTTATCTACTCCGAGCACTAGAGTTATTACCGATGGATTGGGAAATTCAAGGAGTATATTATGGATAGAAAGAATCTATTTGACATTACTATCAAATAGCTGTTTGCAAAGATGTTTTTTTGGAATTTTTGTCAAAGGGAGAGAGATATCTCATTATCATACAGAGATTATATCCATTATCAACTCAGGGGAGAGATCATATCCATCAAAGTATCCAAAGGGAAAGATGTAACAAAAAATGAGAGTACAGACAAAGGAAAATAAAATTACTGACAAGAGACATCACATGAAAGGAGAATAGTCAAAGGGAGAGAGTTTGACATAGAAGGAGAACACATCACATCAGAAAAAGAAAGATTCTACATCTATCTAGTGAAGGGATTGAAGACAAAAAGAAAGCTACAAGA
Source organism: Thuja plicata (assembly GCA_018584345.1). Classification (NCBI taxonomy): domain Eukaryota; kingdom Viridiplantae; phylum Streptophyta; class Pinopsida; order Cupressales; family Cupressaceae; genus Thuja; species Thuja plicata. The sequence continues at coordinate 14,401,105 of MU224951.1, read as the reverse complement.
ATCAAATCAAACCTATTTGATCTTACCGAAAGCCAAACATTTGTAATAGTTACATTAGGAAAGCTTGATGAAATTATATATTTCATATTGTATTAGTAATAGTATAGTATGATAATGTAGTGTGTTTCCATCAATGCCAAAGGGAGAGATTAAAGAAATGTAACTGATTGAATGTTTGAAGATGTTAATTTGATGATCATGCAAGGCATTAAATCAGTTAATGTATTGTATTGTCATTGATCTCAACTTAATATAATATGTATAGTCATGGAAATACTGCCAAAAGACTTCAAAGAACCAATGAATCAAGGCTATGCTATCAGTAATGCATACAAGTAAAGTATTCACTAAGTGACTACATACACTGATGGGGTGCACACCGACAGTCAGAGTAAAAGAGCAGAGTCACAGTGTTACCCGACAAGCTAATGCAGAACATTACCAACGAGCAGATTTACAGTGTTGACCAACGAGCAAAGCACAAAGTAACCCAATGCAGAGAATTTCAGTGTTTCCCAACAGAGAAGACAAGGATGGAGATCCTGATGACAACTAAAGTCACATTGACGGAATAGTCAGTTATCACCCATGACTAAATAAAGTGTTGATCGATAGAACAGAGAGTTCAAAAAATTACAAAATGCTTAGTTGTCAAGAAGCTAAAGATAGAATTAACATATACTTGTCATTGTTTTAAATATCCAGATAAAGTTGAAGATAAGTAATTGATTTAAAGTTGATTTGTCCAGTTGGCAAGAAGATTTCTTTGAGATAAATCAGGAGTTTGCTTTAAATCTATTGGCGAGAATTGTGGAACACGCCAAGAATCAAGAAAGCCAAGAAAATTTAAATCATGTCTATATAGAGACAAACCCAATTCATTATGAGTTGGTGTGTGGGGTGAACAAGAGAATAGAGGAAAGATGCTAAAGAGAATGTGAAGGAGAAGAAAATCTTCTTTCAGTCCTAATCAACAAGCTGAGGAAAGAGCTAAATTTTGCAGACACTGACGAACAGTGAGACAACATCATAGAGAAGAATAGTGTGGAGCAAAGGTATAAGTGATTATATTGATCAGAGAGGTAATAGAATTACAATAGATCTGAAAATATGCAATTGAGTTGTATGTATGAATAGATCATTAGTGTTTCAGTTTAACCATTGAAGCATCAAGTATCTTAACTGAGCAAGACTTAAAAGTCTTTTAAAATTGAGATACATCCCAAGGAGTATCAAAAAGTTTGATCATAAAAGTAGCATTGGATATGCCTGATACCTATTGACAGGCCAAGTTAGTGTTTGATCAAGGATGGTAGAATTAGATGCCAGATACTAGGTGACAAACTATTTTTAAATCCTCTAACAAGGTCACACCTTATAGTGTGTTTGTAACCTTTAACAGGGTTGGCTTTTAATAGGGCTCACTTCATAAGGGTGAAAATTTGGGGTACCGATCCTAGTGGTTTTTCCCTTAACAGGTTTTCCACGTTAAAAATCCATGTGTTATGTGTTTATGTTTTATTACTTTACTATTTTACATTTCACATATGCAATTATGGATTGATCGGTATACTCTGCATATTTACTGTGTTTCGGTAAATAGGTGATTGCTTATTGGTAATCATATAGAAGAGAGATTAACAAAGCAATATGACAAGTATAAAATTGATAAAAGTATTTCAAGGCATTCATCTTGTAAGACATAAGATAACTTGAGACATAATTTGTGGTTATAAGTTTTAAGGGTTGATTTAAGGATTAATTTTTGAGGCCACTGATTCACCCCCCCTCTCAGTTATTTACTAACAGTAGTCAGTTTGGTATTTTTGGGGTAAGTGAGGAGGATTGGTGAAGGTACTTCATCAAAGTGTCCATAATGGTTGGGTTCAAACCTTGCAATGTTCCACTCCTATTCAAATTAATGTAATAAAGTGGAGAATATTGACATATTACATTATTAATGGTTAGTTTTAGGTTTTCTTAGATTAAGGGAAATGATTTTAAGGTAGTCAAGAAGTTATATTCCCCAAGATAGTTTTCATAAGGGAAATAATAGCTTTAAATAACTAATCTACTACAATGTAAAATCATCAAGTTGTAAATGAATGAATGAATCAAACATGAACACCTTTATTTTCACACACATTTGTGTTGATTGTGTGACATGTAAACATGAAAACTAAATTAAAAGCATGATGTAATGTCCCCTTTCTAAGCCAGTCTGACATGAAGAGACCCTTAGCCTACCCATGAGAATCATATAAGATAATGAATGGGTTTAAGGAATCCTGGAGGTGTTAACAAAAGAAACTTATTGTTTATATGGGTATAAGGAGCATAACAATATTTTCTAGAGCCTTTTCAACCACTTTCTCCTACACTTACTATTTTTAGTAATTCAGTGATGAGTACTAATGGAGTTGGTTTTTGATGTTTATCTTGAGATTTGATATATTATGGAGTTATTGAATAATGATAAGTTATTGATTTATAAAGTTAAATAAAAGATTTGATTTTATTGTTATTTTAATTTATTTATTTAATGAGGGGACTATATAGGCCAAATATTAAATCAAAGGTGATTTATTTTAATGGATGGACCCTATTTAATGCCACATTAAGGGATTAAAAAGGGAAATGATTCTTATTGAATAAAAGAAAAAGAAAAACATTTTCAAAAACATAGCAAAAAAAGCACTTTCAAAATAATAGTGAAAAAATAATCTTGAATAAATAGAGGAAAAAAGAAGTCCTGAAAAAAATAGTGAAAGGGCATTCCCAAAGTAATTGCAAAAAATAATTTTCGGGAGAAATAGAAGAAAAAAACATTTCAAAAAAAATAACAAAAAAGGAAAAGGGTGTTTTTTTTAAAAAAAAAAGTAGCTAAAAAGTTATAAAAGGAGGATTGGCACTCTCATTTGGGCATGTCGAGTATTGTTATTGTTGATGCTTATGTTACTGAAAGAGTTTTCTTCTTCTTGTTGGTTTGTGAGAATGGAACCATCATAGACAAAATTCTCTATGTATTTGAAAGACACTATCTAGAGAATTTCTTCATGATTTCATTTAGAGATCACAATTGTACTCATTAGAGAAGGTCTTCATTTCAATTTTTTAGAGTTTATTGAATATCTTATCAGTAGAGGTCAATTTGGAAGGTGATTTGGAGGCTTTTAGTGTTGTTTATTATTGTTCACTCCTCCTTAATGTTGGTTATACTTCCTCGTGCTAGTTACAACATTTCAAGAGCTTGGATGTCAGGGTTTTATGGAAAAATATGGGTCTTTAAGGGTTTATTATATGCATTCTTAGTGTTTACTACTTGTTGCAAATTAGTTCAATACTTAGCCACACCATTTTGGAGTCATATAGTGAAGTACTTAAGGTTTCTAGACATTGTATTTATTGGTCATTAATGTAGCAGATCTTTATTTCACTGAATTAGAAAATGGGTATGTTGGACTTAGATATGTAACAATATTTTATGATATGGGTTTCTCTTTCATTTTCTAAGCTTGAAAATGTGTTGCAATATTATATTTTTGTTTGCACTACTATTGTCATTGTTTATATTTCCAAAAATAATTCAAAACATAATCAAACCACAAAAAAATAAAAAGACTAGAACAAGGCTGCATATTACACATCCCGAGTGTAAAAATCTGCAAAGAAAAAAAAAACATAATTTAAGGTAATGGATAGTGATAGCTACATTCCAATTAATAGTAAAGTTTTTATGGAGCTTTAATTTGTAAAGAGAGATCATAGGTTCCATAGTTACAAGTGTAGCTGCAATATGGAAGCATACAATATAGAAACTTACTCCAAATCCAAATGATTTAAATGACAGTCATTATGAAGAGGATAGTCATTTTATATAAAATCAATCCAAAGAAGCTACATCACAAGTGAAAAGGAAATGATGATGAAGACAATATGAATTGAATATGAGAGTGAAAATATTCAAAGGGACTTCAAGAAGGTCAAAAGGATAAAGATTGTAATATATAAAAAGACAAGCTAGACACCAAACTCTTTGAGGCAAGAAACAATATAGTCATAAAATATAAAAGAGGACATAAAAAATATAATGCATATAATGAGATAGTAAGGTGGGAGATCAATGAACTAACACAAGGTCATGAATGCATGTCACAATCATGTGACTATTAAAAGACATGAACAATTTGAGTGGACAGTCTTCATGGTTGATATATACTATAGTCTATAATACAAAAGGGAAAAAGAAAAGGTATCAAAGGTCTTCAAACCAAAATCAAAATGTTCGAGCTCCAAATATATGGCAGTGATATTGAAATCATAATGGAAGAAGACTTAATGAAACAGAGTCCATAAAGGATAGTGCATTATACATTAAAAGAAAATAATAATGTTCAAAGAGGTTTTTTATACATTAAGTGATGATAGTATCCAAGTCAAATGACTATTCTAACCATGAAAAATTTGTGAAATTACTATAGGAGATAGTTTGTAGTAAAAAACCCATGGAGAGAAGTGTTCAAAAAGCAAAAAGACAAGCATAGTTTGATAATTGCAGAGGACAAAAAATGGGTAGCATTTACAATAAATTTTGGGTAGTTCACTTTGATCCATGAAGGAATAGAAAAGAAAGGATCAAACCATCCTATTGACCTCTATAAAAAGAAAATAAAGAAAAATACAACTAAGGAAATACATGATGGTGTTAGAGGGGGTCATATCCACACACAATGAATGACATTCTCGAGTGCATGAAAGATAGTAGAGGAAAACTCCTATGACAGTAAGAAGATACTACTCACTGAAGATAGATGTATGTATGTATAAGATAATTTTACAATTTTAAGTCTTTGGGTAAATTTTAAGGTCTCTATGTATGCTCAAATACAAACAATTTAAACATAAAAACCTTGCAATTTAGTCCTTTTAAGATGTTTTAAAGGAATGAGATATGAAAAATTAAAGTAGAACATTTTTTTAATGATGCAAGAATTCTCTTACACCTCTAGATGCTCCCGCATCAAGAGTATATTTAGATCCTACCATGCTTGTCAGATCTAGTAATGCAATTCATATTCTATCTTATGGCATTCAAACTCTGATAAATTCTTTCTACATTGTGCACTTGTATATTATTTTTCTTGCACATGTATATGTGAAACTAATTGATTCTATTTTGGGGGATAATATTGTTATCATCTTTGGATGCATATGCAAGAAAATTCTTGTCTACTCACATAAATGTCTTAGTGATCAAGTTATAACCAACATTGATACAAAACTTGTGACATGTTTTAGAGTTCATAGTGCATCAAGTATGGTTTTTAAGACCTTGATTTTTTTTAATTACTTACTTTTGAATTTTCCTTTCTTAAATATATTTGGGAACCCCTTTCCATAGTAAAACCTAAAGTAGGAATAGAACCTAACACGTGAGTTACCCAATCTTATTACTTTTCCAATTGTTGTCCTTAATCATTATTTGTAAGATGTCCACCTTAAGTTGGCATCCTCAACACTTAGGTATTTTTTTGTTTATAATAACTTGGGGTTTCACAATATTTAGAGCCAATAAATTTAAGCAATTTCAATCAAAATCTAGAAAATTAACTCAGGTTTTTTTTGTTGACATCATTAAAATAAGGAAAAGGCTTACATAGGTTATTTTGGAGCTTTGTTACCTCTCCCATAGTTAAGATGGTCTTATACATCAAAATTTAAATTTAAGGTTTGGATTTGTGTGCTAAGTGAATAACTAGAAACATTGAGGAAAATGAAACCTAAAAGATCTTTCTTTTTCATTGTATCTCTTTTAGGTATCCCTATTGTTGTAAATATTGGATAACTTTGGGATTTCAGTTTATTTTCATTGTGAAGAAACATATTTGTATTCATAGATTATTTCTCTTCAAAATTTTATGGAAGGATTTGAAATCCATTGAACCATAAATTTTATGTAATGGGAACAATTTCTATAATGGGATATCTATCAATTAATGATTGATTTGGTGCTCTTCTATGATTAGTTGTATGAGATGCCTCTATATGAAGTTTCCTATGTCCATGCCTTATAAAAATTTCATAGAGGTGTCAAGGCTATCCAAGAATCTTTTGTTAGCACCACTAGAAATTGGCTATCTTGGCCTAATGCCAAATTGAATTTCAAACTCCTTAACTAGGATAGTGAGTCCTTCCAATCTAATATCAAGATTTTTCATATTGAAATGCTTCGATTGACACAACTACACACATGTCATGGTTCTCTTTGAATTTTCATATGGATACAAAATTTCAATGGTATATGGGCATTATCTTCTATGAATAACTCATGAAAACAAGATTCTAAATTATTTGGAGAACTATTATTGAGCAAAAAATTTCTCACTTTGTTTGGTGTATGCTACCAACATCTTTTCCATTGGATCTTGTTAATCCGCCTAGAGTTTGTCGATCCTCATTGTCCTTTTTTTTGTAGAAAAACGTAGTCTACTATGAATTGGAACCACGTTCACTTCATTTTTTTAAAATCATTTAGACCAAAACCATTCTATTTGCATATGATTCTTTTAGTGAATTGGACCATAGCTCCAATTAATTCAATCTATATATGTTTCCAAGTGAAAATCATGGTCAACATTTGAAAAGATAAAAATGTGAAATCCTTTTATAGAGTTTGTATTGATATTCATTTTCCTACGTGTATTAAATTTATGATTTTTTTCCTAGTGTTTTCATACAAATACAAGTGGAAGCTAATAAAATTTGTCACCTATATGGCCTCCTCTACCGCTAGATAAATGCACCTTGTATGGTTGTTGGAATCTCATAGACATCTCACTCTCAATGGTGTTAGTATCCTCCTTGAGGACATTGACACATTCATAAATATAATAGTAATAGACATGAGTCTCATGGTTCCCATGATTCTCTACCACCTCATCATATATTTGGGTGTCACAATGCTTATGCTTTGTCTCAACAAACTAGTCACCTTGTTTTACTAAAAATGAAACTTAGTCACCAAATGGAGAGAAATATCATGAAGAACTAGCCATCATATATTTAGAGCCAATTCCCGATGGATAAGATAAGCCATTTTTATTCTTATCTTTTCTAGTTTTCACGTTGATGATAGATCATGAAACATGACCTAAAATATTGATGGAAAAACTCTCACACACAATCAAATCCAAAAATAATCAATTTAAATCTACCATATATTGTGGAAACTTCACGTATTTAATTTATTACAATGATTTGTCACCACCTCTTACAAGGTTTTTTTAGGAATAACAGTCCACAAGCACAAATGAGGGGGGGTAAATCAGTTGTGAGACAAATTATTAAACATTAAACTTTATAAACCAAAAATTCAATTCAAATGATAACACAGTAAATGCCAACATAATAAAACAATCCTTGTTGTCAAGGAAATCCTATTAAAGGGAAAACCCTGATGGGAATTAGCACCCACAAATGATGTATTAAGAGTATAGTATCCATGTTAAAAGATTTAGCCTTCTTAGGAGCTTGTTACAACATTACAATACATAGTCCTTGTTAAAGGATAGACCCTGTTAAGAGTCAAGAGTAATAGTGGGCTCACTACCCAAAGAAGGTTAAAGCCACCCTCAAGGATTAACAATCCAAACAAGTGTATATAAGAAATATACAATTCAGTGAACTGTCAGATAACAACTATCTTTGCTTGGTCAGTTCATATGAAGTACTATAATCACAAACTCTGCTCTACATCCAGTAGCCAATCAAGCTTCACAGCTTCCACACTTCTCTTCCTTTTCAATTACCTTCTCATCATTCCACTATCACATCTTTTCAGCCAATTAAGCTTTCCCAATATACAAATAATTATTTAACTCCTTGCTAAGATACACAAGGTACCTAAAACAAGTAAACATCAATTAAAATACATCAGATATAATCCAAGATCTGCAATCCATGCTCACAATCCATAATACACGCTACATCTTTGAAATCGGCCCCAAATAGGTCTCCTCCATAATACACAACATAGCTAACATCACCAACAATCACACAACATGTGAGAAACAAAAAGCATTCCTCAATATGTCTTTTGTCATCCCTTAAGCTTGCATAACCTGAATCATCATTGCCTTTAAGATATCCCCAAAACACAGATACTTTGTCTGTCAAGCATCACTGTCACAGTCCAGAAACTAGTCTTCACTAAAACATATGTAACATCTTCAATATTCAATATTAAGCCAAGAAAACTTAGGAATAAGGTCATCACACATCCTTCTTTGTATCCTCATCTTCCCTTGTTCTGATTCATCCATACAATGTCCATAAACTTCTGTCAGTCATCATACACTAGTAATAACCAGTATGTTCTCTCCACAAAAACATATGTTGACATCAATGACCAAACATGAATATCAACATTATCAGCAGTACTCAATTTTGATATCATCCAACAATATCCCCCTTTGGCATTGATGGAAACATATGGGAAAATCTATCAACCCAAAAGTATTCTCTCAATATAATATTATCAATATCCTCAACACAAATCTCCCTAAAGCAGTAGGGATTTTCACATAGAATATTTCCCCCTTTGACAACAACGGAAAAGGGTACCATAACTCTTCTTTAATCTTCTGCAAGGTGTATCTTTTTCAAATCTCCATGTCTAACAGCCTAGTGCAAAATCACCCAAATGTGCTCTATAGTGTTCCTGCAATCACTCCCCCTGAGGAGTAGATCCATACATCAAGTCCAAAAAATGATATAGCTCTGAAACCCACTGGACTGATGCATGCCTGCATTAATTAATTATCACTGGGAGGGGCTATCACCCCAAGCATGCTTCTGAGATGCTCAAAAGCATATTTTGGAAAAGCTTTTGTAAATATATTTTCTATCTATTCCTTTGTGCTAATATACTCCAGTATAATCTCTTTCTCTCCTACCTTGTCTCTCAAGAAATGATACTTAATAGAAATATGTTTAGTCTTTGAATGCATTACAAGATTATTTGACATATTCATTGTGCTAGTGTTATCACAATGGATAACCACTGGCTCTTCAAAAATTATTCCAATGTCCTTCACCATTTGTTTCATCTAAACAACTTGTGTACAATTTATAGTAGCAACAACATACTCATATTCAATAGTAGACTGAGCAGTGCAGTCTTGCTTCTTACTTAACCATGAAACCAACCTTTTTTCAAGGAAAAATTCTCCACCACTTGTACTCTTACTATCATCCACATTACCTACCCAATCAACATCAGTATAAGCCTGTAAAATAAAGTCATCTGATTTTTCATACCATAATCTATATTCTAATGTTCCTTTCAAGTATTTGAAAATTCTTTTCACAGTAGCAAGGTGTGTTTCTTTAGGATCCGCTTGATATCTTGCAACAATTCCAACTGCATTGGAAATATCTGGTCTGGTGTGAATTAGATATTGTAGACCTCCAATCATTGATATGTACTTTGTCTAAAAAATACTTTGAGTTTCATCATTACTAGTAAGTTTCATCATTACTAGTAAGTTTGTAACCAATCACCATGGGTGTCCCAATAGGTTTACAATCTTCCATTCCAAACTTCTTCAACATTTCCTTAAGATACTTGGTCTAAGATATAAAAATACCATTCTTATTCTGATTAATTTGCAAACTAAGAAAAAATTTCATCTCACCAATCATTGACATTTCAAATTCATCTTCCATTTCTTTAGAGAACTTTTTACTCATTTTATCATTTCCTCCAAAAATGATATCATCAACAAAAACTTCTATGATTAAGATTCCATTTTCACCAGTTCTTAAATATAAATTATTGTCTGCATTACCTTTTCTAAAACCAAGAGTAAGTAGATGTTTGTCTAGTCTTGCATACCATGCTCTTGGTGCTTGTTTCAGTCCATACAATGTCTTCTTTAACTTACAAACCATGTCTTCATCTTTTGTCAAAGGAAATCCATCAGGTTTCTCTATGTATACTTCTTCCAAATCTCCATTCAAGAATGAAAATTTCACATCCATATGATATACTTTAAGGTCTTTATGTGTAGCATAAGCAATAAATAATCTCATAGCTTCCAATATAGCAATAGGAGAAAATGTTTCTTCAAAGTCTATGCCTTCTTGTTGCGAGTAGCCTTTACAAACTAGTCAAGCCTTATTTCTTACCACTGTATAGCTTTAGTCCAATATTCATCTCTACATGTTCTATTTATTCTTGTATAGCTTTATTCCAAGATTCATCTCTACATGCTTCATCAGTAGTTTCAGTTCAACTTGAGAAATCAAACGAATTTCATCTCTTACTTTAGATATTGTCATCATTCCTTTACTTGCATTACCAATGATTTGATTTTCAGGATGGTTCTTCTTAACATATCTCAGAGTCTTAGGAGTTTTCGTGATCTAAATTGATTCATCTTCAACCTCATCATCAATCTCCAAAGGTTTTGCAGGATCAGCAGTGAACTCTTTTATCTCTGCAATTTGTCTACAGTCAAACATTCTTTCTTCAATCTAAAACTTTTCATCTATCCTCACATTAGCACTTTCAATCAACTTCCTCAATCTTGGATTGAAACATGTATAGGCTTTTCCCTTAGTAGAATAACCAAGGAAGATACATTCATCACTTCTAGCATCAAACATCTCTATCTCATCATCTCTTTTTATATAGCATTTACTTCCAAATACTCTGAAATATTTTACAGTAGGAGTATGATCAAACCATAATTCATAAGGAGTCTTATTTGTACCTTCTCTATGATGAACCATAATTGATTGAATGTTTGAAGATGTTAAGTTGATGATCACCGAACTGCATAAATTTAATGCAAGACATTAAATCAATTAATTTATTGTATTGTCATTGATGTCAACTTGATATAATCTGATTGGTTATATATACATAGTGTCAAAGAATTCAAAGAACCAACGAGATAAAGGTTATGTTATCAGTAATGCATAAAAGTTTAGTATACACCAAGTGACAACAAACACCAATGAACAATGCACCTCGATGGATAGAGAACCCCAAGAGAAAAGTCACAGTGATACCCGAGCAAGATACCCGATCAAGCATTACCGAGAGTAGAATCACAGTGTTACCAAGAAGAAAGAAGTGGAGAAAAGGTATTAAAGGGAAACATTGATCAAAAATGTATTATGAGATTACAATTGATCTGGACATCTGACAATCTAAGTTGTATTTGTGAATAGATCATATACAGTTTTAGTTTAACCATTGATTCAGAAAGTCTCTAAACCGAGAAGGATCTAACCATCCTTTATATATTGAGATACATCCCAAGGAGTATCAAAAGGTTTATCATGAAGATAGCATAGTGGATGACAGATATCAAGTGATAAACTGTTAGTGATAAATCCTCTAACAAGGTCGCACTTAACAGTGGGTTTGTAACCTTTAACAGGGTTGGCTCTTCACTAAGCTCACTTTAGAAGAGTGAAAATTTTGTGTTACCGGTCCCAAGTGGTTTTTTCTTTAACAAGGTTTCCTCGTTAAAAATCCATGTATAAAATGTGTTTATGATTCATTTCTTTGATGTTTTTCTTTACACATTACTAAAATAGGATGATCGGTAAACACTAAGTTATTTACTGTATTTTGGTAAATACTAGACTGCTAATCAGTAAAGATTAAGAATAAGGTTTAACAGTGAACTTCGAGTTGTAGTTATTTGATAAGATTATTTCAAGGCATATATTTTGTAGGGCTGAAGATAACTAGAGGCTTATATTTGAGATATAAAGTTTTGTGGTTGATATTGGATTCATTTTTGAGGCCACTGATTCACCCCCCCTCTCAATTATTCTAAAAATTGGTATCAGAGCTTGTGTGCTTAGAAGGAAGGTTTCAAGACCTAAGAAAAATATCACAAGATGGGAAAACGGGATGTGCCTGAGTTTAACAAGGAAAAATTTGCATCATGGAAAAGTAGGATAAGACTCCACCTATCAGGTATTGGAAATGACGTTACTCAATACTTGGATACTGAATATGTGTTTCCTATATGTCCTCACACACTTGATCAATTGAGAGAAAATCATGAGCACAATTCTATGATGATAAACTTGCTTCCTCACTCTCCGATGCTAAATTTAAAGATGTCAAAACTTGCACCACTGCAAAGCAAATGTGGGAAAAATTGAAGCTAGTACATGGAGGAGATGCTAATGTACTAAGAGCTAAGGCAGAAAGCCTAAGAGGTAAATTTGATGACCTAAGAATGAAAGAAGGATAAAACATCACTCATTATAGCTGTATAATCAAAGAGGTAGTCAATGCTATCTGAGGAGTTGGAGGTGTACTTGAAGAAGAAATAGTGGTAAGTAAAATCCTAAGAACCTTACTACCTTTTTATGATATTAGAGTATCTTCTATACAAGAAATGAGAGCAGTAGAAAATAACAATGTAACTCTAGATAGTTTGGTTGGTAGACTTATTTTATTTGAGATGAATAAATTTGACAACAGTGTCTTACAATCTATTGAGTCTGCATTCAAATCTTATTTGAAAATAAGTAAATCAAGTCATAAATACACTATGAGAAATGATAGTGATGACCAAGAACTTGATGAGATTGAAGCACTACTAGCTAGAAGATTACAGAGAGGCAAAGGTAGATACAAAGGTAAATTACTATTGGTATGTTTTAACTGTAAAGAGATTGGACACTTTGCTGCTAGATGTCCTAACAAAAGAAAAGAAGACATAAATAGTGACAAATCATATGAAAAGAAGTTTGACAAAGGTGATAGCAGAGAATACCGAAGCAACTGACAATATGACAGAAGAGATACCTGAGACCACAAGGACAAAGGCAAGAAAACTTGTTACTTGGCTGAGAACAAAGCTGGAGAAACTGACACCAAATCTGATGAAGATATTGAGATGGTATTTGTTTCCATGAAGGATGATTCAGACAAAGAGGAAAGGTATGTTGAGACTACACTCGTATATAAGGTTATTAAGAATGATGTATGGATTATAGATAGTGGCTACACTCACCACATGACTAGAGATAAAGAAAATTTTGAAACTTTTGAGTATTATAATGGTGGATTAGTAAGAATGGGTAATGACTCACCTTGTCCAGTTGAAGGTAAAGGAATCGTAATGTTAAATAATCTGATCAGATGTGAAAATGCATACTAGGTGAAAGGACTTAACTATAATTTGTTGAGTGTTTTGCAGCTGAATAACACAGGTCACCGAGTTGCATTTGAGAACAAAAAGGCAAAGATCTTTAACGAATCAGGAAGGTTGATCAGAACTGGTGAACAGACAAAAGGTAACATATTCTATCTTGATGATATTAACACCACTTGTTTAATGGCTAGAAATGAAGACATATGGTTGTGGCATAAAATTTTATGTCATGTGGATTTTGACAACATGATTAAGATAAGCAATAAAAGGAAAGTAAGAGGCTTACCGAGCATGTAAAAGCCCGACCCTATCATGTGTAAGAATTGTCAAAAATGTAAAATGGCAAAGTCTAGTTTTAAAAAATACCCATACATCTAATGCTATTCTAGAATTAGTCCATACTGATCTATGTGTACCCATGAGAACTAAGACCAACTATGGTGCTAGATACTTCATTTTATTTGTGGATGATTACTCTAGAATGATGACAGTTATGTTCTTAAAAGAGAAATCATAAGCATTCAAGATGTTTAAATGGTATAAAACTATTGTAGAAAAACAAAGTGGTAAGGAAATGCAATGCTTAAGATTATATAGAGGAGGAGAATTTATTTCGAATGAATTCACTAACTTTTGTAATGAACATGGAATTAAAAGATAGGTTGCTGCACCAAGAACACCACAACAAAATGAGATTGTTGAAAGAAGGAACAGATCTATTGTTGATTGTGCAAGAATATTGATGATTGAGAAAGACATCACTCAAACATTCTAAAGGGAAGCTATTAGTACTATTGTCTACACATTGAATAGAGTTCAATTGAAGAAAGACACCTTATGAGCTATGGTATGGATACACACCCAATGTAAGTTACTTCAAAATTTTTGGAAGTCAATGTTATATTTTGAAATATGATATAAATGGAAATATTGAATCCAAAAGTGAAGAAGGAATCTTTCTAGGCTATTCCACCAAAAGCAAGTCTTATAAATTTCTTAACAAGTCCTCTAACAAAATCATTGAGAGTGCAAATGTCAAAATAGATGAATTTGCTAAGAAAAATGATGGGGAAAGAAGAAAAGAAACATAAGACTACAACAGGTTTGTTTATAATGAAGAACCTAACACTCTGTCTGAGAAACAGTGTATCTCTCTCGAGCAACAGAACAATGCACCTGAGCATCAGGTTGCAAACACCGAAAATCAGGAAATTTCTCAAAATGATGTTTCGAGCAATGGAGATCAAAATGCAGGTCAAGATGATGATCAGAATGATGAACAAAGAGTTGAACCGATACTTTCCAAGTATGTTATAAGACACCATCCAAAGAACCAGAGCATAGGAGACAAGAAGGTTGGAATGAGAACAAGAAGTAAGTCACTGAAATCTAGATGTTTAATTTGTGATTTTGAGCCTAAATATGTTAACACTGCACTTGAAACTGAAGAATGGTTCAATGCTATGAATGAAGAGATAGAAAAGATTGAGAAGAATAGAACATGGACATTAGTACCTAGACAAGATGACAAGAATGTTATTGGTACCAAATGGATATTCAAAAATAATTTGAATGAGAATGGAGAAGTCACAAGAAACAAAGAAAGATTAGTATGCAAGGGGTATGCACAGGAAGAAGGTATTGACTATGGATAAACCTTTGCACCAATTTCTAGAATATAACGAATCATAATTCTACTTGCTTATGCTGCATTCAAAGGATTCAAGGTATACCAAATGGATGTCAAATCTGCATTCCTAAATGAAATACTAGAAGAAGAGGTATACATTAAACAACTAGAAGGGTTTGTTGATCCTAACAAAAGAAAAATGGTTTGTAGACTACACAATGCCTTGTGTGGATTAAAACAAGCACAAAGAGCCTGGTATGAAAAAAACTAACTCCTATCTCATAAGTATTGGATTAGTAAGAACAAGTGAAAATAGCAATCTGTATTTAAAGGAAGATAATGATGATAACATCTTCATTGCTGAAATATTTGTTGATGATATCATATTTGGGGGTAATGATATGTTATGTAAATCATTTGCTAATAAAATGAGAAAAGAGTTTGAGATGTCAATGTTTAGGGAGATCAAATTCTTTCTTGGACTACAGATTCTTCAACAGGATGCAAGCATCTATATCACACAATCCAAATGCATCAAGAAAGTGCTAAAGATCTTCAAGATGGAAGATTCCAAGTCAGTTGGAATACCTATGGCAACCAGATGCAAGATGACAAAAGAATATAATTCAATTCAGGTAAATCAAACCCTATATAGATCTATGATTGGAAAACTAATGTATGTTTTTCATACTAGACCAGATATAGCACATGCATTTGGAATAGTTGCAAGATTCTCTGCTAACTCCAAGGAATCACACAAGACTGTTGTCAAAAGAATTCTGAGATATCTAAAGAATACTGAAGACTATGGATTATGGTATAAAAGAGAAGGCAAATTTGAGCTTCAAGTCTATATAGATGTTGATTGGGCTGATAGAAAGAGCACAACAGGAGGGGCATTCTTCATGGGTGACAAACTTGTCACATGGCTAAGTAAGAAGAAAGGATGCATCTCACAATCTACTATAGAAGCAGAATATGTGGTTTCTTCTACAAATTTCTCTAACATTACATGGATCAAACAATTACTGGAAGGTATGAATATGAAAAATCTTGAACCAGTGATTATCTATTGTGATAATACTAGTGCAATTAACATATCAAAGAATCTTGGCATGCATGCTAAGACAAAGCATATTGCTATCAAGTATCATTACTTAAGGGAACAAGTGCAAGAGAAAGAGGTGACACTAGAATATGTTCAATCCAAGGAAGAATTAGAATCCATTGCCTAAAGACACATTTGAGTACTTAAGAAAGAGACTAGGGGTTCGACCCTTGTCTATTGGTCAACAAGATGACTAGGAGGCTGTATTAGCCTACACACATTCAAAAGATCATTCATGTTGACACAAGCAAAGAGATGAACTACAAAGATACATAAGTACATAGAAAGGTACTTATTTACACCAAACACCACAGTCATTGTATTGTTGATGGATAGGGAAATTCAAGGAGTATATTAAAAAGGGGAAGGATATACTTTGGCATTGATGTCAAAGGGAGAGATGCCTTGAGATGCCTTGAGATGACTTGAGATTACTTGAGAGATGACTTGAGAGATTATATCCATATGAAATATCCATTATAATCATCCAAAGGAAGAAAAGTTATCCTAAGGGAGAGATGACTTTAGGGAGAGAGTATATCTATTGTTGTCAAAGGAAAAAGAGATGATCAAGGAGAGGAACAGTCAAAGGGAGAGACAACATCAAAGAAGAGATTCTACATCAAAGGGAGAGACAAAATAAGAATATTGCTACATCTATCCAGTGAAGGGAATGAAGATTGAAGAAAGTACTCTGCAAGAAAAAAAATCTAAGCTAGAAGAGCTTACCGAGAGCCAGACATTTGTATTGGTTATAGAACAATAAGTTTGGTAGATTGATGAAATATAACTGATATATTTCATATTGTATTAGTAGTAATGTAGTGTGTTTCCATCAATGCCAAAGGGAGAGATTGATGAACCATAACTGATTGAATGTTTGAAGATGTTAAGTTGATGATCACCGAGCTGCAGAAAGTTAATGCAAGACATTAAATCAATTAATGTATTGTATTTTCATTGATGTCAACTTGGTATAATTTGATTGGTTATATATACATAGTGTCAAAGACTTCAAAGAAACAAAGAGATAAAGGTTATGTTATTAGTAATGCATAAAATTTTAGTATACACCAAGTGACAACAAACACCAACAGACAGTGCACCCCGACATATAGAGAACCCCGAGAGAAAAGTCACAGTGGTACTTGAGCAAGATACCTGATCAAGCATTATCGAGAGAAGAATCACAATGTTACTCGGTGGATGGACAACCTCAATGGACAAAGATGCCCGAGGATAAATGAATTCAAGACCAAGCTAACAAGGATTTAAACACTGAAAAGAACTGAAGTTTAGAAATGAAAAAAGACTTAGCTAGCAAGAGCTAAAAATGGAGTTAACTGGTTGATCACATTTTTTCATCGACAAGTTAAAAGCTAGAGATAAGCCAGAGTTTTAAAGCTATTTTATTCTAGTTGTCAAGGAGAAATCTACGGGATAAAACTGAAGTAAGCTTTAAAGAAATAATGGTGAGAATTGTGAATCACGCCAAGAACAAGAAAGTCAAAGACCTACAAACGGTGAAATCATGTCTATAAGAGAGACAAGCTAATTCATTATGAATTAAGAGGTGAATAGAGAAGAAGACACTGAAGAGAATACTGGTGAAGAAAGACTTCATATAGTCCTGATTAAACAAGCTAAAGAATAGAGCTAAATATTTTTGCGAACACTGAGCAACATAGAAGCACAACATCACCGAGCAAAAAAAAGTGGAGAAAATATATTAAGGAGAAACATTGATCAGAAAGGTATTATGAGCTTACAATAGATCTGAACATCTGCAAGTCTAAGTTATATTTATGAATAGATCATATACTGTTTCAGTGTAACCATTGATTCATAAAGTCTCTTAACTGAGAAGGTTCTAACCATCCTTTATATATTGAGATACATCCCAAGGAGTATCAAAAGGTTTATCATGAAGATATCATAGTGAATGCCAAATATCGAGAGATAAACTATTAGTGATAAATCCTCTAACAAGGTCACACTTAACAGTGTGTTTGTAACCTTTAACATGGTTGTCTCTTCACTGATCTCACTTCAGAAGAGTGAAAATTTTGGGTTACCGATCCCAAGTGGCTTTTCCCTTTACAAGGTTTACACATTAAAAATCCATGTGTCAAATGTGTTTATGATTCATTGCTTTGATATTTTTCTTTACACATTACTAAAATAGGATGATTGGTAAACACTAAGTTATTTATTGTATTTCGGTAAATACTAGACTTCTAATCAGTAAAGATTAAGAATAAGGTTTAACAGTGAACTCCAAGCAGCAATTATTTGATAAGATTATTTCAAGGCATACATCTTGTAGTATTGAAGATAACTAGAGGCTTATATTTGAGATATAAAGTTTTGTGGTTGATATTGGATTAATTTTTGAGGCTACTGATTCACCGCCCCCCTCTCAGTTATTCTAACACTCTGATCTAAATTTTTTTCAAGGTGTACATAGTAGTACCAACATCTTCTCTCCAATGAACATGAGATACATTTCCTTCCACTAACATAGTTTGGAAGCATCTAATATTTTTATGTTTCTTTGCTCTGCTATCCCACTTTGTTGTGGTGTTCTAGGAGCAGATGTCTGTCTGAATATTCCATGCTCTTCGTAGTAGGTATTAAATAAATTTGAAGTAAACTCACCACCTCTATCTGATCTCAAACATTTTATCTTCAAACTAGATTCATTCTCAACTTTTGCTTTGAATATCTTGAATTTTTCAAATTCCTCAGACTTCTCTCTTAAATATGTAACCCTCATCATTCTAGAAAAGTCATCAACAAAAAGTATAAAGTACCTTTCACCATAATAAGATCTTGCTCTTGTAGGACCACACAGATATATATGTACCAGATCCAACTTCCCTTTAGCTGAATAATATTTTATTTTGAAATTGCTTCCAGTATGCTTCCCTATAACACACTCTCTACACATAGTGTTAGATAGTTTTACAATCTTAGGTAGATCTCTTACTGAATTAGTCGTACTCGCCTTCACAATATTATAAAAGTTAACATGACAAAATCTTCCATGCCATAACCAACTGTCATCAACCTTTGCAATAAATCAAGAAGCCTCAGATGTATTCAATTCATATACATTACCTCTAGATTTAGTACCGGATGCAATCAAATCTCTTGATTTACTTCTGAAAAAACATTTCTCATCAATGAATTTCAATTGATAACCTCTATCCACTAGATGTCCAACACTCAACAAATTTTGCTTAAGTCCATCAACAAGCATTACATTGTCAGTATTAGTTTTTCCATCCAGAGAAATAGATCCAACTCCAATGATAAGATTAGGAGTATTGTCACCAAATCTAACAAGAACACCATCATATATTTTCAGACTAACAAACTTATTTTTATCTCCACTCATATGATGTGAACAACCACTATCTATAAACCATTCAGATTTCTTTTCAACACGAGATACTAAGGCTCTTTCTTCATGTATAGGTTCATCATCATTAATAGAAATAAATCCAATTTCATCATAATCAACAACATCATCATCAGAAATGCCTTCACTAACATAATAACATTCTTTGTCTTTTGAATACTTTGATTTGTAAAACTTAGGTTTATGTTTTGGAACCCTTGTAGGACATCAAGATGCAAAATGACCAATCTTGTTACATGAAAAATATTTCAAAGGTAACTTTCCTTTAAATTTACCCTTACCTCTCTTTTCTCTTCTAGCGATCAGGGCTACCACTTCATCTAGATTTCTTTCTTCCTCATGTATCTATTCCCATTCATCAACATAGTCTCCAAGTTCTTCTCTCAAGTCACTATTGTTTTTTCTCACAATTCTAGATAAGGTCCGTTTGTTTCTATGCACAGTCGCCTTGAATGCTAACTCAACTTTAGGTAAAGAATCTCCTAGTTCTACGACCTCAAAAGTAGTTAGCTTTCCAATCAAAATATCTCTATTGAAGTTCGGTGTCAAAGGTATAATATCCTCTATAGCTTGTACTTTAGTTCTGTATGTAGGTGTCAGAGATCTCATAATCTTTGCAATCACTTCTTCCTCACTGTAAGTACCTCCAAAGTTCCTGATGCCAGTAACCACTTCATTAATTCTCTATGCATATGCTCTAATGTTCTCATCCTCTTTCATTTTCAATGATTCCATCTATGTCTTCTAGTTTTTTAGCTTCACCTATTTTGTAAACTTATCTCCTTCATACAATGGTTCCAATCTTGTCCAGATTTCATGTGCAGAATCTAAATCTTTTACTTCTGTGAATTCACCTTCAGAAAGTGCACTGATCAATGATTCCCTTGCGACCATATTAATGAAAAATAACTTATTTTCATCTTTAGTATCTTTATCCAATTCATCCTCCGTCTTTATCTTTTCCTTTCTTTTTGTGATAATCTAGTAGTCAATTCCCAAACATAGAAAATGTGTTCTCATCTTGTTCTTCCAATTGTCAAAGTTTTTAGGATCAAATTTCAGACTATCCTTCCTGTAGTAATTCATCTTCGGGATCACCTCAAGTTGTTAAGCTTTCTCTCTAAGGACTAGTATCTCTGATACCAATTGTTAGGAATAATAGTCCACAAGCACAACTGAGAGGGGGGTGAATCAGTTGTGAGATAGATTCTTAAACATTAAAATTTATAAACCAAAAATTCAATTCAGATGATAACACAGTAAATTCCAACACAATAAGAAAATCCTTGTTATCAAGGAAACCCTGTTAAAGGTAAAACCCCGGTGGGAATTAGTAACCACAAATGATGTACTGAGACTATAGTATCCCTGTTAAAAGATTTAACCCTGTTAGGAACTTGTTACAACATTACAGTACATAGTCCCTGTTAAAGGAAAGACCATGTTAAGAGTCAAGAGTACCAGTGGGCTCACTACCCAGGCACACTGCCCAAATAAGGTTAAAGCCACCGTCAAGGATTAACAATCCGAACAAGTGTATATAAGAAATATACAATCCAGTGAACTGTCAGATAGCAACTGTCTTTGCTTGGTCAGTTCCAATTAAGTACTATAATCACAAACTTTGCTCTACATCCAGCAGCCAATCAAGTTTCATAGCTTCCACACTTCTCTGCCTTTTCAATTACCTTCTCATCATTCTAGTATCATATCTTTTCAAAAGAAAAGATTTCTCATATATACCATATTACAATAATTGATTAGGTCGGCCAAATAAGCTTTCCCAATATACAAATAATTATTTAACTCCTTGCTAAGATACACAAAGTACCTAAAACAAGTAAACATCAATTACAATACATCAGATATAATCCAAGATCTGCAATCCATGCTCACAATCCATAATACACGCTACATATATGAAGTCGGCCCCAAATAGGTCTCCTCCTGAATACACGCCACAAATGACATCACCAACAATCACACAACACGTGATCAACAACAAGCATTCCTCAATATTTCTTATGTCATCCCTTAAGCTCGTATAACCTGAATCATTATCGCCTGTAAGATATCCACAAAACAAAGAGACTCGCTCTGTCAAGCATCATTGTCACAGTCCAGAAACCAATATTCACTAAAACATCTGTAACATGTTCAATATGCAATATTAAGCCAAGCGACCTTAGGAATAAGGTCATCACACATCCTTCTTCATATCCTCATATTCACTCATTCAGATTCATCCGTACAGTGTTCATATACTTCTGTCAGTCATCATACACTAGTAATAACCAGCCTGTTCTCTCCATAGAAACATATGTTGACATTAGTGACAAAACATGAATGTCAACAAAATTTGTAATACTCAATTTATGATATCATCCAACAGATTTATAATTATTGTTGCTAGGTGATTTAACCACTTGTTTTTCTTGATATTGTGTTAATACTTTTGTTTAAGCCTACATTTTTTAGTGTAATAATATTCTATTCATCACTTTTTATAGTATAATATAAAGAAAAAAAATTTATACAAGTAATATACAAAACACTTACCCATCTTCTAAAGATAAGTAAAAATCATTGTCTAGAAAGAGTTTCATAAAAAAGAAGAAAACCATGAATGTAAACTATTTTTATAGAGTTTGTATAAACATTGATTTTTCTATGCATAGTAAATTAATGGTTTTTCTAATGTTCCTATAGAAATACAAGTGACACCTAACAATGTTTCTCACCTACATGGCCTCCTCAACCACTAGAATTATGCACTTCATATGCTTGTGAGAGTTCTAGAGACACCTTCCTCTCAATGGGGTTAGTCTCCTCCTTGAGGGCATTGGCATGTACGTAACTACACTATTAATAGACACGCGTCTTATAGTTCTCATGTTTCTTTGCCACCTTGTCATAAAATTGGAGGTTATAGTGCTCATGGTTGGTCTCAAAAAACTAGCTCACCTTCTCTAACATCAAAACTCAATGAGAAGGGTGCTCCTAGTTTGTTAGGAATAACAAAGTTCCTAGTTTGGGTTTAGCCATTTCTCCCACCAAGAATGAAACTTAGCCACCACATGGATAGCAACATCATGAAGAAGAAGTTGTTATGGATTTGGAGCCAATTTATGATGACTAGGATATGCTTGGTATCACATGAAAATATTATTGCTAAGTGATTTAACAATTTGTTTCTTTGATCTTGCTTTAATATTCATAGTTAAGCCTATATCTCATGTAGACTTTAAAATAATACAATTCTCCTCATCAATTTTTATAATATGATATAAAACTATATTTTCTTATATAAATAAGATATGAAACACTTATTTACCCAAAAAGAACAAGTAGATAAATTCTTCTAAAAATAACATAAATCCAAATTATTAAAAGCTAACATTCATTACATCATTCAACAAGCTTCCACTTAGTGTAAGTTTGTGATTACTTTTAACAAAATATACTTGAAGGGACTAGTTGTGATAACACTTGTTGATAAAATGCCCAATATTTTTGGTAATATTATACCACTAGTTGTGACTTTAAAGATGCTATTGTTGATAATGAATACTTGTAATTGAATGAAATGTATCCCTTGGATCTAAAATATAACAAATTACGTGATTCCACATCAATGCACCAATAAAACATGACTTAGTGCACTAGTATCAATCTCACTTTGTTTGGTCCTTTTTGGATACCTTGGTAAAAAGCATGTTGATGTGACATCATATTTGATGATGTGGTCCTAAAATATTAATTATAAGAAAGATACTTACCCAATAAGCTACTATAAAAAATTTAGCAGTGATTTGAAATTTCCACATAAAATTTTGTGAAATGCAAAATAAGAATGCTAAGTGTTCCATTCATTTTCATAAAAAATAGATTCTTATGAACCACGACCTACTCATAAAACTTTCAAATCTACATAGCAATACCAGAATTTAACTTGATGTGGAACCTCCAAATAGAATTCTCAATTATTGAATCCCATCTCCTTTATTTTGTAAAAGATCCATTTGTAAAGGAGCTTGCAAATTCAAACTATGAAGAGTAGGATATGCATGCTTGATATTGTTGGGTTGTGCACCCCAATCAACTACATAACGGCCCTGACTATGATATTCTCTTTCTCCTGCAACCGCAGGTCTTTGTAACTGCTGCCTTTTGGACTTGTTGATTCCTATGGGTGTTTTCGGTTGTAGAGAGAAGGAAGATAGTATTTTTGGGCTTTATGCCTGAGAAGTATTGTAGCTGATTAGTCTCGAAGACTAATGTATTTAAACATTAAGAGAATATAATAAAAAATGAGAATCCCAAGCTTGAAAGTAGATGTAGCCTAAATAGGCGAACCACTATAAATTTGTTTGTCTTCTGTCTTTGTTTTGTGTTTGTTGTTCTATTTTTTATTTTTTGTATTTCTTTTAAATCTAAAGTCAACAATTGGTATCAGAGCTGGGAGAGCTTGATTTGATTCTCTGGAAATCGGTGAAGATTTCTCAGAGTCATGGATGAAGTAGACAAATGGAAAATCGAGAAGTTTGCTTGGAAAATGTTTTGGTTATGGAAAGTGCAAATGGAGTCATTACCGATAAAGCATGATCTCTCACCCACATTGCAAGGAAAAACCAAGGTTCAAGGTGTTGGAAAGTTGACTTCCAGAGGAAGCATGACTCATTTTTGTGTTGTCAATCATGGCAACAAAGTCATACTTAAGTTCTGTCTTAAAAGGAAAAATGACTAAGTGTGAAAATAGGGCAGACAGACACATACAGAGATCAGTACGTCAGCGCACATGTTAGAGATCACACCAGAGTATGCGTGCTTAGGTATATACTCTATGGTGTATATACATGCTACATCCAAACGTGCAGAGTATGGAACATCAATATGAAAAAGTTACAGGCAGATTAGTAGACCTGCTGTCCAGGAAACAGAGCATGGAAGCCGACTACAGTTTTGATCGGAGTGAATGATTTTGTAATGTAATGGCTAAGCGCCTTTAGTTATAAGTTTGTATTAATGTAATTAATGTTTTAGTAAACATGCTTAGGCCAACTTGTTCAGAAGCGTTGTGTGTTTTGGTTTAAAGGCCGACTAGTGTTATGTTTTGGGTCACGCCTATTCAATTGTAAACATATAAGTATGTAATGTAATGTTATGTTACAAGAGTCAATTATTATGCATGAGGAAGATACAGATGAGTAGTATAATTAATTTAGTAGATGATATAGCTCTTTAAAGGAGTAAGAGCATTCGCGCATACAAGGAACTGATCAGACAGCAGTGTCATTACAGCAGTTCATTTTTGATATAGTGCATATCAACATTCAGAGGGTTGTAGCCTTCATCTCATTGGGCAGTGAGCCATATACCTTTAATAGGGTTTTGTAAAAGACTCCTAACAGGGTCAGACCTTTAACCAGGTCATTGTACTCAAATTGTAAAGACTGCTTCTAACAGGGCAAAGGAACTTTAATAGGTTCATTATACCTAGTACAATATTTGTGGGTACTAATCCCCACCGGAGTTTTCGTCTGATCAAGGTTCTTCGTAATCATATCATGTGTTATGTGTTCTTGTGTTATGTTTCTTTGGATGCACATTTGATATATGTTTAATTGACTGAAATGTAATTAATAGATAAACACTGATTCACCCCCCC
>MU224951.1:14333787-14371167 GCA_018584345.1 Thuja plicata | reverse complement strand
AAGTATTATGATATACAGTCATTTTTGTATGAAGTCATTTTGAGTAACTTAGCCACATTCCTTTGTTTCCATAAATGAAAAAGGGGGAGATTGTTGGCAAGTTGACTTCCTGAGGAAGCATGACTCATTTTTGTGTTGTCAATCATGGCAACAAAGTCATACTTAAGTTCTGTCTTAAAAGGAAAAATGACTAAGTGTGAAAACAGGGTAGACAGACACATACAGAGATCAGTACGTCAGCGCACGTGTTAGAGATCACACCAGAGTATGTGTGCTTAGGTATATACTTTATGGTGTATATACATGCTAGATCCAGACACACAGAGTATGGAACATCAGTACGGAAAAGTTACAGGTAGATTAGTAGACCTGCAGTCTAGGAAATAGAGCATGGAAGCTGACTATAGTTTTGATCAGCGTGAATGATTTTGTAATGTAATGGCTAAGCGCCTTTACTTATAAGTTTGTATTAATGTAATTAATGTTGTAGTAAACACGCTTAGGCCGACTTGTTCGGAAGCGTTGTGTATTTTGGTTTAAAGGCCGACTAGTGTTATGTTTTGGGTCGCGCCTATTCAGTTGTAAACATATAAGTATGTAATGTTATGTTATGTTACAAGAGTTGATTATTATGCATGAGAAAGATACAGATGAGCAGTATAATGAAGTTAGTAGATGATATAGCTCTTTAAAGGAGTAAGAGCATTCGCGCATACAAGGAACAGATTAGAAAATAGTGTCATTACAACAGTTCATTTTTGATATAGTGCATTTCAACATTCAGAGGGTTGTAGCCTTCATCTTATTGGGCAGTGAGCCTAGGTAGTGAGCCATATACCTTTAACAGGGTTTTATAAAAGACTCCTAACAGGGTCAGACCTTTAACCAGGTCATTGTACTCAAAATTGTAAAGACTGCTTCTAACAGGGCAAAGGAACTTTAATAGGTTCATTATACCTAGTACAATATTTGTGGGTACTAATCCCCACTGGAGTTTTCCTCTAATCAAGGTTCTCCGTAATCATATCATGTGTTATGTGTTCTTGTGTTATGTTTCTTTGGATGCACATTTGATATACGTTTAATTGGCTGAAATATAATTAATAGATAAACACGGATTCACCGCCCCCCCCCCTCTCAGTGTTTCTAACACAAGGTTCGCTAACAAATAAAGAATGAGAGAAACTCGATCAGAAGGCATGAGCAATGATTTTTCTATCACTCTTAAGAAATGTGATCTTCAATGTTTGAATAGAGAAGACAACGAAAGAGCAGTGGGATAAATTATCTTCATTGTGTGCGATAGCGTCAACATCGAACAAGGTATTCATAATGAAAAAGTTATAAAATCTGAAAATGAAAGGAGGAGTTATGTCTAATCATCTTAATGAGTTCAATACCTTACTTTCTCAATTGATTTCAATAGGCATAACATTAGATGATGAAATGAAAGCTATTCTGTTGCTATGTTCATTGTCGAATAGTTGGGAAGGGGTGGTAATGGGAGTTAGCACTTCGGTGGCTGACAAAACAAAATTGAAATTTGATGAGGTTGCAACCACACTTCTCAGCGAAGACATGCGCAAGAAGAATCAAGAGTCTTCCTCCGATGATGCATTAACTGATGTGAGCACTAGCAATAGAGGCCAGCGTCAAGCAAGAGGAAAAAATAACAACAATGGAAGGTCAAAATCTACACACTTATCAAAATCTAGAAGCAAAAATGGTACATGTTGGTTTTGTGGTAAATCGGGACATAAAAAAAGCAATGTTGGAATTACAAAAAGGCCCAAGATAAAGTGATCAATGATGGAGTAAATACTGCAGTTGTTAAAGATGACGGGGTTTTGGTTCTGGCAATTGGTGACACGAATGCAAATTCGTGGGTCCTTGATTTCGGAGCCTCGTTCATACTACTCAGTGTCGGAATGCTTTCACAAATTATCAAGAAGGTATGTTTGGTAAAGTTTTTCATGGAGATAACAAAGAATGTGACATTTTCGAAAAGGGTGACATTTTATTATCACTGAAGAATGGTAGTAAATGGCTTTTAAAAGATGTGTGACATGTTCCTACTCTTAAAATAAATATGATTTATGTGAGTCAACTTTATGCGCAAGGCTGTAATGTTAGTTTCTCCTTAGATTTATGGAAAGTAACCAAAGGTTTGTTGGTTTTGATTTAAGGAAAGAAATTAGGGAGTTTATATGTTTTAGAGTGCAATGGTGAAGTGGGAGCTGCCATGGCTATTACAGATAGTAATGTTGGACTTTGGCATAAGAGGCTCGACCACATGAGTAAGAAGCGTCTTGAAGTTATGATTCAATGAGATCAGCTTTCGGGTCTTAAATCAATCGATTTGGAGTTATGTGAACATTGCCTTTATGACAAACAAAATAGGACCAACTTCTTGAGAACGGGTCATGATAAGAAATCCTCTCCATTAGAGCTTGTGCATTATGATGTTTTCGGTCCTACAAAGGTAACTTCTATCAATGGTGCTAATTATTTTGTTACATTTCTTGATGATTGCACTCATAAAGTCTGGATTTATATGTTGAATAAGAAATCAAAGGTGTTTTTCAAATTCAAAAGTTTCAAGGTTATGATTGAAAATCAGATTGGGAAGAAAATTAAATGTCTATTAACAAATAATGGTGGTGAGTTTTGCTCTTCGAAGTTTGATAACTTTTGTGCAGATAATGGTATTCGAAGAATTAAAATAGTCCCCTTTACACCTCAAGAAAATGATGCAGCTGAGAGGTTGAATCAACCTATTTTGGAAAGAGCTCTGTGTATGCTCTCCAATGCCAGTTTGGGGAAAGAATTTTGGGCAGAGGCATGTAACACTACTATTTATTTAATCAATTGTTCTCGTTCATCTCATCTTGATTTTAACATTCTAGAAGAGAGGTGGCTTGGGAAACAAATTTCATTTAATCATTTGTGTGTTTTTGGCTGTGATGCTTATGTTCACATTCCTAAAGAGCAAAGAACAAAATTGGATTTTAAATTGAATAGGTGTATATTTCTGGGGTATGGTGAGGACCGATTTGGCTTTTGTCTCTGGGATCCAATTATTCATAAAGTGATTCCCAGTCGCGATATTGTTTTCAATGAGACATCTTTCTCAAGTTTGCAAACTCAGATTACTTCTTCAAATAATTCCCTTCAATTTGATTTATTTGACAATGGAAGCCATGTACAGAAGGTTCCTCGGGTTACATTTCACCCCTCTAGTGTTGTTGTGTCCTTAGGAAATGCTCATCACTCTTCTATTAAAACTACAATGCCTCTTCCATTATTCTCCCAGCCTCCTCCAGTTTGTACGCAACCTGCCATTGTTCCATCGCTGCCAATGAATTCTATGTCTATGCAGCCTCCAATTGCTCCCACGCAGGCATGGCAATCTCTCTTTGACCCGCTGACTCCTCCATCCGTGCATGGTCCACCATTGTTCATGGTACCCACCACAGAGGATGATCCTCTACTTGCTAGGCCGCTTCCCACTCTTTACCTACCACAGGGAATAGAAGAGCCTGTGACTCTGTCAACAAAGCACCCACGGATTTCAGCTTCTACGGCGCAGCCTGTCAACGCCACGCATACTCAGCCCAATTCAACATTCATTCACCCTCTTGGAAATGCATTGGTCATTGGTATTGACCAAACTGACATTGCTCACCAGGGTCTTGGTGATATTCAAACCCAAGGAGACATGTAGAATTTTGGTCCAATTCAACAACAACATAAGACTGTTGAAATTACAGGGACTTGGAAATGAATTTGTTGTTGGTAATATAGAGGGACTTGGTGAAGTTCAAATTCAAGAAAATAATCAGAGTATTCAGTTGCGAAGGTCTACCAGAGAAAGAAAACGTCCATGGAAGTTTGATGACTATGAACTATTATTTTATTTAGTCTCTGATCAGGCAGAGCCTCAAACTTTTAAACAAGCCTGTAATGATGTAAATTTGGTGCATTGGATTGATGCAATGAATGATGAATTGGAGTCCTTAAGAGCAAATAATACTTGGGACTTGGTTCCTCTTCCTCCAAATTGAAAAGCCTTGAAAAATAAGTGGGTTTACTGGTTAAAAGAAGTAGATGGAGGAAGAAAAAATATACAAGTCTAGATTGGTGGTGAAAGGCTTTGCTCAACAAAAGGGCATAGATTTTAATGAATTTGTTTTTACCAATTATGAAAATGCAATCAATTCGTCTTGTTTTGGGTATGACAGCTATTTGGGATCTCAAGCTTGAGAAACTTGACGTTAAAACACCATTTCTTCATGGGGATATTGAATAAGAACTTTATATGGAGCAGCCTGAAAGTTTTGTTAAACAGGGTCAAGAACATTTGTATTACAGGTTGAAGAGGAGTTTGTATGGGCTTAAGCAAGCCCCGAGACAATGGTATTTGAAGTTTGATAGCTTCATGACTCAGCAATAGTTTGTTCATTGTGAATCAGATCCGTATGTTTACTACAAGCGACCTCCCAATGGTGAGTTTTTCATTCTTTTACTTTATGTTGATGATATGTTGGTTGTCGGTAATAGTGTGTGGGTTGTCAATGAATTGAAGATGTGTTTGGCTCTTCATTTTGCCAAGAAAGATTTAGGGGCAACGAAGAGGATTCTTGGGATGGATATAATCCAAAATAGACAAAAATGAGAAATAAGATTATCTCAAGAAAAATACATTTTTAAAAATTTAGGACAAATTTAATATGACAAATGTCAAGTCTGTTTCTACTCCGTTGGTTGATCACTTTCGTTTGTTTTCCGATATGTGTCCCTCTAGTCCGGAAGAAAAAGAAGAAATGAATAGTATTCCGTACTCATCTGCAGTAGGCAGTCTAATGTATGTCATGGTTTGCACTCGTCCGAACATTGCTCATGCAGTGGGAGTTGTGAGCAGCTTTATGAGTAATCCAGGAAAAACTCATTGACAAGCAGTTTAATGGATTCTTCGGTACTTGAAATGTACCTCTGATAATGTCCTATGTTTTATTGGTCAGGATATTCAACTCCGTGATTATGTTGATTCTGATACGACTGGAGATTTAGATAAGAAGAGATCTACTACTGGTTATGTGTTCTCTTTTGCCGGGGTAGTGAACAACTGGGGCTCTTGTAAGCAACAAGTGGTTGCTCTTTCCTTCACTGAGGCTAAGTACATTGCTCTCACTAAGGGAGCCAAGGAGTTAGTATGGTTACAGCAGTGTAAACAATCAGTTTTCACTCTGTTTTGTGATAGCAATAGTGCCATTCACTTGACTAAAAATTCAGCTTTCCATAGCCGCACGAAGCATATAGAGATTATATATCACTTCATTCGTCATGTTCTTGAGGAGGGCAAGCTACAATTAGAAAAAAACATGACACAAAAGTCAAAAGTCAATCTGGCGGATGTTTTAACAAAGGTAGTTAAGAGAGAAGTTTGAATTTTGCAGATATTGCATGGTTTTCAAATAAGAGATTGTTGGGTTGTGCAGCCCAATCAACTACATAACGGCTTTGACTCCCATATTCTCTTTCTCCTGCAACCACTATTCTTTGTAACCGCTGCCTTTTGGACTTGCTGATTCCTATGGGTGTTTTCGGTTGTAGAGAGAAGGAAGATAGTATTTTTGGGCTTTATGCGTGAGAAGTATTGTAGCTGATTAGTCTTGAAGACTAATGTATGTAAACACTGTGAGAATATAGTAAAAACTGAGAATCCCAAGCTTGAAAGTAGATGAAGCACTATAGATCCGTTTGTTTTCTGTACATGTTTTGTGTTTGCTATTCTGTTTTTATTTTCTATATTTCTTTTAAATCCGAAATCAACAGATATAAGGGCGCGTATACGCTGCCTGAGATAGTCTAGTTGAGGAGGGGAGAAAGCGGAGGAATTCAACAAAAAAATGTTAGATAGTCTCATTGATGAGGGGAAGGAAGCTGAGGAATTCAAACGAAAAATGTTTTCTTCTTCCTGAATGGTGTTCACCCAATATATAAAATAAGTTTTTTAGATTACCCAACAGTTTTCAGGATTCTGTTGGCTGGGTTTCCTGATTAACAGAAATAAATAAATGGCCGCAGGCCTACGTTTGAAGACAAAAGCTCTGACTGTTTTACTGTCAGTGTAGTAGATGTAAATTGAATAGCAATGCATACTTCCAACATCTCCATACTATCATACAATGCCAATGCAATCCACTGCCCATCTCAATCTCAGAGCATTACGTAGAGATCGTTTCTTGAAGGAGGCACTACACATTCTGCTTACTACACACAATCCCCCTGTAGATTATTTCACATATCTTCAAGTTATTCGCAGTTGTATTGCCAATAATACGCTCTCGCAAGGTAAACAAATCCACTCTTTCATCATTCACAGGGGGTTTGCATTTGCTACATGCACAGTTTTCCAAAATGAGCTTATCAAGATGTATAATAAATGCGGAAGTTTGATTGCTACGCGCGAAGTGTTTGACAAAATGACTGAGCGAGATGTCTTCTCATGGAATGCGATCATCGAAGCTTGCCGAAGACATGGGAATTTTCAGGAAGCATTGAGACTGTTTCACCAGATTCAATCAACAGGTATACAACCTAATCAGTTTACCTTTGCCAGCATACTTCCCGCTTGCGCGGAAATGAAGGCTTTGGAACAGGGTGTGGGTATCCATCAAAGCATAATAGAAAGGGGGTTTTGTTCGGATATTGTAGTTGCAAGTGCTCTGGTACACATGTACGCAAAATGTGGAATCATACACAAGGCACGTGAACTGTTTGACAAAATGTCTCAAAAAAATGTGGTTTCGTGGACTACAATGATTGCAGGATATGCACAAAATGGTGTTCTTGATGAGGCATTAAGGTTATTTGAAGAAATGCCTCAGAGAAATGTGATCTCGTGGAATGCCATGATTTCAGGCTATGCTCAAAATGGGTTTTCTGATAAGGCTTTGGAAACATTTAAGCAAATGCAATTGGCAGGTGTAAAGCCAGTCTCCACAACCTTTCTCAGCATTCTCTCAGCCTGTACCAAAATGGGATATTTAGAACAGGGCATGAACATCCATCAAAGCGTTATCCAATTGGGATTTTTGTCAGATTTTGTAGTTGCAAATGCCCTGCTAGATATGTATACAAAATGTGGAAGCATACACAAAGCACGGGGACTTTTTGACAAAATGGCTAAGAAAAATGTTGTTTCATGGACTGCAATGGTTGCAGGATATGCACATAATAGCATTCTTCAAGAAGCTGTTAGGTTTTTCGAAGAAATGCCTGAGAGAAATGTGGTCTCATGGAATGCAATGATTTCGGGATACGCACAGAATGGATTTTTCGAAAAGGCCTTGGAAACATTTAAGCAAATGCAATTGGTAGGTGTAAAGCCAAACTTCACAACCTTTGTCAGTATCCTTCCAGCCTGTGCCAAATTAGGAGCTTTGGAACAGGGCATGGATCTCCATCAAAGCATGAGTGAATGCGGATGCTTGTTAAATGTTAAAGTTGCAAGTGCCCTATTAGATATGTACGCAAAATGTGGAAGCATAGACAAGGCACGTGAACTGTTTGACAAAATGCCTCAACGAAATGTCATCTCATGGAATGCCATGATTGTAGGATATGCACAAAATGGCTTTTGTAAAGATGCTCTTGACTTGTTTGAATTAATGAAGCACTCTGAAACATACCCTGATCATGTAAGTTTCGCTTGTGTTTTACTAGCATGCAGTCATGTTGGTTTAGTGTATGAGGGCTGTAAATACTTCAATGCAATGATTGATTCTTACTGCATTATGCCTAGGATTGATCATTACGTGTGCATGGCTGACCTTCTTGGTCGTTCTGGTTATCTTGACGAAACTCTAAACTTTATCATCAAAATGCCAATCAAACCTGTGGTTGGTGTATGGACATGTTTGCTTGGCGTCTGTAGACCACATAAGAATATAAGATTAGGAGTATTTACAGCAACTCTTATTTTTGAGCTGGATCCTACATATGTTGCAACTTATGTTCTTCTCTCAAACATCTATGCTGAACTGGGCAGGTGGGGTGAGGTTCAAATGTTGAGGGGATTGATGAAAGATAGAGGAATTAAAAAGATACCTGGATGTAGTTGGATTGAAGACCACAAAATGGTACATGCCTTTTGTGTAGGAGACAGATCTCATCCACAGACAAAGGAGATCTATGCAAAGCTGGCGGAATTGTCTTGGGAGATAAAGGCAGCAGGGTATTTTCCAGATTCAAAACATGCATTGAATAATGTTGAAGAGGAGGAAAAAGAATTATTCCTTGGCCACCATAGCGAGAAGCTGGCAATTGCTTTTGGATTGCTAAACACGCCCCCAGGAGCAACTATTAGAGTTGTCAAGAACCTCCGAGTATGTGTTGACTGCCACACTGCAACCAAGTTTATCTCCAAGATTGTTGGAAGACAAATTGTTGTGAGAGATTCCAACCGGTTCCATCATTTCAGACAAGGACAATGTTCTTGCAAAGATTATTGGTGACATGCAATTAAGCAACTTGTGAGCATACACGTGCATCATAACAAGGTAATCCCATAACAAACACCAGATTTCAATCTGTGAGTTTGAGTTGTCAGTTTTGGGAAAAGAAACTGTGTCAAGATTATCATTTTGGATCATACATATCCATCTAATGCTGGGGACTCGAGTGATTACTCACCTTTTCCTGATAACTCTCCATTAATATGAGAAGAGAATTCTAATGATGCACCACAAAATATGATCCAAAACATCAATACATATTTGGACAGTTTTTCCCATAAGCTTGACAACTCAAAGGTATATTCAAAGCCGCAGTGGGTAAGAAGGGGCCAGATTTTAAAGTTTTTGGAGACCTAAAGCATGTTGTTAATTGTA
This sequence comes from Thuja plicata, assembly GCA_018584345.1. NCBI lineage: Eukaryota > Viridiplantae > Streptophyta > Pinopsida > Cupressales > Cupressaceae > Thuja > Thuja plicata. The sequence goes on along the minus strand of MU224951.1, from coordinate 14,362,273 downwards.
ATTGCTAGGAAACTCCATTAGAGGAATGTGGACTATGCCCAATTTCTAATAATTATATTTCTGACATAGTTATCTTCTTATTTATTTGCATACCCTGATTTGATTGGCATTGCTGGCTCTATTATCCCTTGTCTCCTGATAACTATGCTTGTTAATATATACTGTTGGGGAATTTGTTAAAATCCTATCATGATACCATGGAGGTGTCATGATATTGAAACTGTTTCCTGCAAACATGCCTTGTTTAGATTTAGAAGTTGGAAGTGAAGGTGAGAATGGGAAAAGGCAAAACGATATGGAACGTGCTTGAAACAAATCAAGGATATGGAACGTTCTTGGTCAACAAAGAATGTGAGAGATCAATGCTAGAGATTATGGGGAATTCATTTCTTGATAGTTCTTCACTCCACTGTGTCCTTTGGTAAGGTCATTTCGTCAGATTAACCTTCTTTATCTTGTGCCTATGTCAGATCTGCCATTTGATATGAATTACATATAGCAGATTATGTAAACAACTTTATATACGTTTGTCTCATTAATAGAGATAGAGGTTTCTGAAGTGTTTCACATCCCTTTCAATTCTGGACAGCTAATATGTTTGTAAACTCACTCCTTTTTTCATTCAATTTGTTTTTAGATTAGCAATAAATATAAGGTTAAATTGTTTGTAAACTCACTCCGCCAAAGTAGAATCGAGATCCTCAAAAGACTCTAGAACTGTCCTTAGATAACTCATTTTCTAACACATATTCACCATATTAGTCCTGCTATTTCAAGACCGTGGAGAATAAACTCATTCATGTCAAGCTTTTCAGTATGAACTAGGGCTTTCCCTTCAGTATGAACTAGGGCATTCCCTTTCAGTTTGAACTAGGGTGTTAAATCAATATGTTTAATTGCTGTTTCAATGTAGCATCGCATGATGTATTACTTTTTTAGATCTGATGAATACATTTCAATCAATTATGAGTACTCATTCAATCAACACTAACAATTTTAAAGTCACAACTACTAGTACGCTACTATTAAAAATGTTGAGTATCAAATCAGAAAAAACTTTCACAGCTATTGAAACATGTTCAACTACTGAATCCTCTCCACCCATATTTATTGAATGATAGGTTGTTACATTTAGAAAAGTGCACATCATACATGAATTTCAATTTCATTCAACATTAAAAACCACATATTGTTGTCAACATACTAATTAGTTGAAGTATGGTGACCTTAACATAGACAACTGACATTCTTTAATATATCAAAAACATAGACTCTTGGCACATTGACCATGAAGCTCTTTACCCTCTTCCCATCAGCTTCTGCTACTCTTATAATATTAGCCAGAGCCATTAAATAGGAAGAAAAGGCCCTTGCTCTATGGTTCGCTAGCTGTTCGCAGACTGTTAAATAGTGTTTGTAGAAGCCATAAAGTATGGAGAAAGGACCCTTGCTTTGTGGTTTGGTAGCGATTTTCAAATAATTGGTTAATAGAGAAAGGACCTCGCTATGACCAATCCTAACAAATTAGGAATGGCTACCAAACTACAAAGCAAGGTTCCTTTCTCCACAATTAATGCCCCCTAAGAATTTGAGAATAGCTACTAAACCACAAGCAAGGGTTCTCTCTCCATACTTAGTGGCTCCTGCAAACATTAGAAGAATAGCAGAAGCCAAGAATGGCCTTCTAATGCTGATGAATATACTGCCACTGAAACTTGATAGGCCATGTTCATTCAATGTCTCAACCATTCCTCATTTATTATTGATCATGGAATGGGCAATTATGGCATCTAGTCCTCCCAAATGCAGCACAAACAGAGGAACCCATATTCCTCAGAAATGCAATCTCCCCACACCATTGAAGGCAAAATACACATTCTCATCTTCAGAGTAACCTGCACATTTATAGATCGGAGTCTCGTAAACTTCAAAGCAAGGCTAAGAATCTGCTTTTTTTTAAAAAAGGAGTGAATACAGTCCCACAGTTGGAAAAGACAAAAGCCAAAGAGAAGGAATAATTATACAGCCCAGCAAGGCACCAACTTTGATTGTCACTTTGTGTGGAGATTTGATTGATTTAGATTTGCGTTTGTTCTTTATGAAAAAGAAGATGAACAATTCCAGAACTAAGAATTGTACAGATACTTTCGGTTGAAGGCAAACATACCTGTCAAGCACTAAATAAAAAAGTGGAAGATTTTACCATGAAGATTCTTCATGCATATCTTTATAAAATTAAACAAAAAAACAAAAAAGTTGAACGCTTCGCCACGAAGATAATTATGTCTTTTGCTTTTATTTGAATATTTATTAGGTTCAACGTTACTATTGATCTCATTCACATAAAAAATGGTAAATGATTTCTTTTAAAAAAATTGTTGAGATTTATTTATAATCTAAATGATTTTTATAGTTTTTACAAAATTAAACAAGAAATAGAATTCATGAATATTTATTGATTATAATTTTATAAATGACACGTTTTTTACATTCACAATATTTCAACAAAATAAGTATTAGGGGAAGTGTACAAATATTCACATACCTTAACTTCATGCACTTGTAGAGCCTAAACTATATGTCAGATTTTGATATATTTTTTTAATCGCCTTTGTATGCAAGTTGACACATATTGATACCTTTCTTGGCTTCTGGGTATTAACAAAACTCCTTGTAGTGATCGTCGAGTGTCAAAGGGTAAAAAAATGACCATTTCAAAGTGTCACTCGAAACTTGAACTATTATGCAACAATAACCGTTCACCAAGTTACCAAAAAAACAAAACATAAATCCCCTAATTACAAAACATTAAAACATTTAATTAAAATATAAAAATATTTAATTATAAAATGATTTGAGTGTGGGCCTGCTATCATTGACCACTTTAGTGTTAGGATGGGGCTTTCATAAAATCATTCAACACCTTCCAAAAATTGTTCAACATCCCATTGAAATCATTTGACAACCCATTCATAAACACCTTAGCCCCTGTCTCCACCTAGGGAATGACATGTTGCCAATGTTTTTGAGGCTAGTGCCCACAAACAGAAGAGCCCTAAAATGTGTTTTTTTCTTGATTTGGGGAATTGTTTTGTCTGTGACTTCATCTTTTGCTTTCCACATACGCTTCTTGTGGCCATCATTTCTCTACATGTTGTTGAGCATTTGAATGCATCTTCTTCATGTAGCACCTCTGCTTGAATTGAACCTTTCCATTTTGTTGCAATCATTTCTTCTACTCATTTCTAGTTGTAGTATGATGTATATTTTCATCATTTCTCTATATGTCGTCGAGGGTTTGAGTGCATCATTTTCAAGTAGCACCTTTGCTCGAATTTAACCTTTCCATTTTGTTGTAATCATTACTTCTACCCATTCTTAGTTGCAGTTTGATGTATTTTTTCATCAATTTCGTGTATGTCATCGAGGGTTTCGCTCATTTGATTTATTTTTCTATATACTATGCAATCATTATACGCAATGTGAAATAAAGAGAACAGTGTGTTGTTCTATAGTCAATTTTTTATTTTTTACTCATGAAATCTATTGTGTTTGCATTATTATTCATTATCTATTGTCTTTTTATCATGAAATGTAAAGGTTATGCATTATTATTCGGTTTAGGATGCAAGATCTTTTTTGGGTATACAATATACTTTAGAATTGTTATTTTTTTAATCGCGAAATTTAGTGGGTTGACATTATCATTCAGAATCTCTGGTATTTTTATCATGAAATGTAAAGGGTATGCATTATTATTTGATTTATTTGGTTCACGATTCAAGAAATTTTATAGGTATACAATATAATTTTGAATCTCTAGTTTTTTAATCATGAAATGTAATGGGCACACAGTATAATTGGGAATATCTGGTTTTTCTTTCATGAAATGTAATGGGTGTACATTATTATTCAAAATCTCTTATTATTTTCCCCTCTGTATGTCATCTAAGCTTTGACTGAATCGATTTCTTTCTCTTTATATTATGAAATCATTACATGGAATGTGAAATAAAGAGAATATTGTGTTGTTCTATTCAGAATCTCTATTTTTTAAATCACGAAATGTAATGGCTATACATTATTATTCAAAATCTTTGGGTTTTTATACATGCAATGTAATTGGTATACAATAATGTGCCAATTTTTTTTACTGGTTTTAGGATTAGTCATCATACATGTTGTCCAGGCATCAAGAAATCTCCACCTGTCATTTCTCCTTGCTCTTTGCATTTAATGATATGGTATCTATTAAGTTATCCACTTACATCGAGCCCTTAAATGTTGGGGCCATTGCTTGCAAACTCAAGAACCCTAGAATGTTCAGATTTTTATTGTTTTAGGAAATTTGTCCCTACGGCATCCTCTTCTACTTACCGCAAAGGCTTCCCCCACTCATCATTTCTTTGTATGTCATCCAAGGTTTGAAGAGTAAACCCAAAACCAAGTTCAAAGTTGTCCAAAAGACTCCATACAAAATGTCTTTTCACACTTGCTCCATCCCTGTATAAACCCAAGACAAACATGAATAAATCATAATATAATCCCATAAAATTGAAAAAATCATTTGCAATTTTTACTAATTCAATTATTCTTAAAATATAAAACTACCCCTTAAAGTGATGGTAAAGTTGTCATTATAGCTATATAGTGAAGGGATTGATGTTTGTTAAAATGACTGCAAAATCGTCAGTACAATTTAACATTGAAGAGATTGAAGTTCCCTAAAATGACCTAATTGTTCTTATATATAACATTTCTGAGTGAAAGAGTAGACTTTAAATGATAAAAGTAGACAATTATTTTACCGCTTCTCTTCCTTAAATGACTTGATTTTTCTTAAACATAAATAGTTCAAAGTGAAAAAGTGAACTATTAATAATAAAAATAGACAAGTATTTCACTATTCACTTATGTAAGTGAATGACAAAAAAATTTATGACTCATGTCTGATACAATTGTCATTACAACTTACCATTCTAGATATTATTAATCACGTTCAGCGATTTTATGCAGTGAACAATTACACATGTTTATGCAATCAACTAACATATATGTTTTGGAGGATTAGTCATTGTAAGAGGGAACTATGACTTGAAAGGGTGTATTTGTCAAGCAGTTAGAGAATTTCTGACGAATAACCAACAACTTGATGAGTATAACCTTTTGAGCCATAATTACCTCTTACTTTCAGTTATGAATTGAAGACCACACGAATAACCAACAACTTGATGAGTATAACCTTTTGAGCCATAATTACCTCTTACTCTCAAATATGTTTTGGAGGATTAGTCATCATAACAAGGAACTATGACATGAAAGGTTGTATTCATCAAGCAGTTGGTGAATTTCTGACGAGTAATCAACAACTTGACGAATATAACCTTTTATGTCGTAGATTCCTCTTACTTTCCAACATTCTACGACTCTTGTGTTTGTAGGCACTGCCCCCAAAAATAGTGGCAACGTGTCATTCCCCACGTGGAGATGGATGTTGACATGTTTATGAATGGGGTATCAAATGATTTTAGTGGGATGTTGAATGATTTTTGGAAGGTGTTGAATGATTTAATGAAAGCCCTTCCTAATGCTAAAGTGGTAAATGATAGTAGGGCCTTGGTCGATTCATTTGATAATTTTTTTAATGTTTTGTAATTAAGGGATTTATGTTTTCTTTTTCTTTTTGTTATTTCAGGAATGGTTAATGCCGCAAAAGGGGTTGTTGTTTTTATAAATCAAAGTATTGTTCATATATTTCTATTTAGTGTATGCATTATTTAGAGGCATAAAACTTATAGTAGTATCGTTCAGATGTTAACAATCATTAGAGCAAATAAAATTTAGAAACAATATCATTATCATTTCTTCAATCATATTCCAGTTACATCTTTATCTCATGCAATACATATACACATATATAGATAGATATTCATATACATTTAGACATCCACTTTGTTGTAAAAATTGTTTCTTCTCATTCCTACTTGCAGTTTGATATGTCCAGGGTTTGAGTATTTATATGTATGTATGCACATATGAATCCATGTGTGTGTGTGTGTATTCAAAATGAAGAACCACAAATCAACATTCATTTCCACATTCAAATTCTTTTATAAGAGGGAATTTCCATCATCATTTCATTGCAAATTCTCTCTATTTGTACTGAATATCCTCTGCACATTCCTGATATAAGGGTGCTTGTTTAGGTTGGTACCTTAGGATACTTTTTAATTCATGTTTCATAAATCAAACCTTTGTTAATACCTATGTGTTCACTATATGTATTATTTAGAGGCATACAAATTATACTATATTCAGTCGGCTATTAATAATCACAATAGTCCAAAATTAGAACCAACAACATTGTCATTTCTTTGATGCAACATTTACATACTATTTAATTCATGTTTTCAAAAATCAAACCACTAGTCATATGTATGCATGTATGTATGCATATCTATGTATGCATATTGATGTATGTATGTATATGTGTTTATGTATGTATGTATGTATGTATGTATAATTTTGAAATCAGTCAAAAACTTGGGCAATATTTTATTTTCTTCAAGAAGTGTTGTGCATGTAAAATTGTAAGGATAAACTTTTGTATGATTGTTACAACCACCAGTTATTACAAATTTTTTGCAGGTATGAGAGACCGTTGAAGACGTTAGCAAACTATGGGAATGACCTCCATGCCAATGTAAATGCGTTTGTTAACACAAAATTTTTTTTATTGAAAATATTTCTCTCAATGTGTTATATCATTTTTATTTCACTTCTTTATTGTTGTATTTGGACATGCGAATATAAATGTATTGAAGTCAATTATCGTTTGTATCTATCCTTTTTTGGAAGGGTAACGAGGACTACTATGAGATTGAATACATAAATTGCGTAGAACAAATAAAGTTTTCTTGACTTTACTAAGGCAATGAACTGATAAACAAAATTTGTTGTTCTGATTTTTTATTGTAAGTTAGACATGTTTTATATTATTCTCAAATCTATAAGATAGTGAATTATTATCGTGAATTCTTATTATTTATTGTTCATCATTTATTCTAATTTTTAAGATTATGAATTCTTTAATGCACAAAATTGATTGCATAAAATCATTCAACACTTCACCACTAAAATTTGTATTTGTGAATTGAATTTTATGGTCAACTTTAGGAAAATATTTAATTATGGTTTTCATAAATCATACAATTGCATGTACATGTATTAATTGTATCTGTTAGTTACATGGAGGGAGATATGTGAAACATAAACATACACACATATTTTCAGTTGACAACATAAACATTTACCAATTTAGCATTAGGAAGACGACTAACTAAAATCATTCAGCATTGTACTACAGTCATTCAACATCTTACATAAACATATATGATCCATGACTGCAATATTGAAATAGAAGACAAAATATTGGAACCTCGTATTGAATTTCATGAAAAAAGTACATATCTAAGGTCCAATTCACCATAGGAGCAACATTACCATTATTTTTTTATCATATCACAATTATACACTGATCTTATTTGCAAAGTAGATCCCAAAATTACGCTGCCACTTTGATCAAAATTTCACATTTATGACTACTCTATTCATTTCTTCCCAAATCTTGGAAAAGGACGAGGTGTCTTGTATCCAAATGCAGAACCCTCTTCTCCATTTGCAGGTGTCAGTTGATTAGGAGAGTTTTGTATTAGACAAGCTAAACGAGCTATCAACGCATTACTTTGATCAACATTCACTTCCATTTGTGATGAACACATAGGGGTACTCCCTTGTTGCACATTATTGATTCCTGCAAAATCCGAGATTAATATGTTCAATATCAAAAGCAGAACTGGGTGTTTGGAGGGTAGATGTGTAGTTGGTGTACTCTTGTCATTGCCTTTCTCGTAGGGTGGAGTTGTACTCAATATACCCTTGTCTTCACCTTTTCCAAATTTTTGTCTTTTTGGATGACCTCCATTGGGTGTTTGGAGGGTAGATGTGTAGTTGGTGTCTCTTGTCATTGCCTTTCTCGTAGGGTGGAGTTGTACTCAATATACCCTTGTCTTCACCTTTTCCAGATTTTTGTCTTTTTGGATGACCTTCATTAGGTGTTTAGAGGGTAGATGTGTAGTTGGTGTACTCTTGTCATTGCCTTTCTCGTAGGGTGGAGTTGTACTCAATATACCCTTGTCTTCACCTTTTCCAGATTTTTGTCTTTTTGGATGACCTCCATTTTCCTTTTGGACTCTCTTGGCTTGCTCTTTTCGTTCTGCCTTCTCCCTTTCTCAAGCTTATCTCTCTTATGTTTCTTGTTATTTCTTTACTTTATTCTCTAGCCTTATTACTTCTGTTGTTTCCTGGTTCTCTTCATATTCAACATTCCTCTTCCTCATCTTCTCCTTCTTGCCTATTGCAACTCCTCATTTTTCTTGTTTTTTTCCTCCTATTCATTAAGCATGTCAACATAGTCATTGGATGTCAACATCTTTGAGTGCCTACTTAGACAAAGTACCCCTAAATGACCTCCACACAATGATTGATGCACTCTCTGCACTGGAAGTTGCAAGGATATGCTGCTTGGGGTTGTTTACTACTGCCCATCCTATTGTGTGCATGACATGAAGTTAGCATCCTAGTCACTTATCTCATTCCCATCATCACAATCACCACCATATTTTTGTCCTCATTCAATACATTTATAAATTACTGAAACACCTTAGCTAGATAGATATGCAGAGGGGATGACACGGAAAGGGATACTTTTGCATTAACAAAGTTTTTAATAACTCCAACATTAGTGGCTACGTCATTCAACTAATCAGGCATGGTAGCTTGAGTTGGCAGACTCAAGCCTTTTACAATGTCCATTCCCACATTATGGGCTACTTAAACATCTATATTATTTGGTTCAAATGGTTGTGGTGTCAAAATTGGACCTTCCATTGTACTTTCTACCCTCTCCACATTATAGACATTGAATTCTCACACAAAACCATCAATTTCAACCCCTTTGTAACTGTGCATTTGTAAAAAGGTCTTTGCTGCAATGTACTCTACATCAACTTCATGTGTAACATCATCATATTTATGGTTAAGATCATCATATTCATGATTAAGATCATCACCTTCATGTGTAACAATATCATCTTCTAGCATAGGTTGACATACCCCCTCTTGAACAAAAAAAGCCTCACTTGGCCTCATGCCCTTGTCTAGTGCAGTCTAGTTAACGGGCCAAATTCCTATCCTAAAGAAGCCACTAATGATATTTCATGGTGATAATGCTTGACTGAAGGCTTGACTTGTAAGATTTTCTAACACTTATTGTTGAATTTGAATTTGACAATTGTTAGCCATCCATGTGGTCCTTTTTTGTTTGAAGTACATTTGGAAAGGGGACAATACATTGACATCCAATGGTTGCAACTTGTGGCTGGTATGCACAAGAAGGGTTAGTAAGTATATTCCTAGACACATTAATTATTCAATTTTCTACCATACCACATGGCTTCCATGACCTTCAAAGATAAGAAGGGCCTTATTGAGGGCGAAATCCCACCAAGAATTGATGTTGCAAAGTGTTCTAACCAATTAAGAAAAAGTTCCTTTGTCCTCCAGGTGTGTTCTTGGGCTACCATACATGCCCCTATCTTGCAATTAGTAATGTAGTTTCTTATGTGCCTCTTTGATTTAAACAAGTAAAACCAAGTATGGTGAACCCAACTTTAGTAACACATGCAAAAATAGTAATCCACTCCCTAATTTTTGAGATGACATGTAAGAAACATCTCATTCCCTTTTTGGAAATGAATCTCATTCCAAAGTTCCTACCAACTTGCATGCATGTCTCATCGCAGCTCCAAATTCTACTCAAACCATAGTGGTTGAGGTTGTACATTCTTTTTAGGTTATCATAGAAGAATGCGACAATATAGGGAAAAAGCATAATTTCTTTGTTTGTGTCCACTCCTTCAGCTATTCTGATTATCAAACCTAGCTGGCATGGTTAAACCCCCCTCCCCACCATGATCTCCTTGACATGCCATTTCTAAATGGGTTAGGCCTTGTTGCATTAATTTAGGGAACAATTGACTGTAGCTGATCAATTTTTAGATTGTGGCCAATATTAGCCATGTCCTTACACCATTGTACTACTTTAGCCTCTTCTTTAGTACTTAAAATTGTCCATGATCCCTTCCTCTTTGTTACACTTGTTCCCAACAACCACACACTTAAATTGGAAGTAAGTATACCCCACCTCTTTGCATCACCCCTGAGTGACATGTTATTGTATTCGATGTTGGCAACTGCAACCTCCAAGTTATCTATCATCCATAGTCTAATAGGGACAACAAGTGACGGAAATTTCTCTCCTTTGCATAATTGATTATTGTTGTCAGTGATTTAGACAATAGGATTGATCGGTTGTTGTGTTGCACAACCATTAATAAATTTGACTTCTGGTGCAACAACATACTCATCAGGCTGTGTATCTGTGAAGTGCACCCCACAACTAACTCTAAACCTTATAGTTTATCTTCTTCCCTTTTGTCCACGTGCCATAGTAATGAGTTAACTTGCACCCATAGTGTACCAATTATCAATACATGTATTCAGAAATGATAAGCCCGATTTTACTTGTTTACATTGAAGAGTGCATGGTAACTTATTCATAGATTATATGTGTGTATGCAAATATATGTATAGAGGTATATGTATATGTGTGTGTGTGTGTGTGTGTGCACATATATATGCATACATGTCCACGTGTATGCATATACATGTGTTTGTGTGTGTGTGTGTGTGTACACACACACAAATGAACTTTGTGCGGGAAGCCTTTATGAGAAGAAGAAAATGACTCCATGGGGGAAATAATGCTTAGAACTATTTAAAAATGAACATTTTAGGGCTTTGTATAACTAGATAATAACAAATAAACCCATGTCATTAACTGAGAAGAGAAAAAATAAATGATGGGTGCAGGTTTCCTAATGTGTGAAGAGCATATATGATGACTAATCCTAAAACCAGTCAAAAAATTGGCACATTATTGTTTAACCATTACATTTAATGAATAAAAAACCACATATTTTATATAATAATGTATGCCCAATACATTTCAAGATTAAAAAAATAGAGATTCTGAATAGAACAACACAATGTTTATTTCATATTCCATGTAATGATTTCATAGTATAAAGAGAAAGAAATCAATTCAGCCAAACCCTGGACAACATACATAAATGATGAAGAATACACCAAACTGCAAGCGAGAATGAGAACATACAATGAATATAAACACATGAACAATAGTTTGATTTATGAAAACATGAATCAAATATTATATAAATATTGCATTAAAGAAATTACAATACTATTATTTCTAAATTCGGATTGTTGTGATTATTAACAACTGACTAAAAATAGTATACCTAATTTTTATGCCTCTTAATAATGCATACACTGAATAGAAACATATGAACAATACTTTGATTTTAGAAAATAACAACCCCTTTTGCATCATTAACCCTTCATCAAATAACAAAAAAAAACCATAATTCCTCTAATTACAAAAAATTAAAACATTTAATTATAAAATGAATCAATTGTGGGCTTTCTATCATTTACCACTTTAATGTAAGGAAGGAGCTTTCATAAAACCATTCAAAATCTTCCAAAAAAATTTCAAAATCCCACTACTGTCATTTAACACCCCATTCACAAACATTTTACCACCCATCTCCATGTGGGGAATGACACGTTGCCAATATTTCATAAGAATTGTAGTTTGATGTATGAAAATATGAATTAAATAGTATGCAAATGTTGCATTAAAGAAATGATAATGTTGGTGTTTCAAAATTTGGAGTGATGAGATTATTAACAACTAACTCAAAACAATATAAATTGTATGCCTCTAAATAATGCATATAATGAACACATATGTATTAACAATAGTTTGATTTATGAAAATATGAATTAAATAGTAACATAAGGTACCAACCTGAACAAGCACCCTGATATCATGAATCCATAGAGGTCGCCTTAGCTTTGAAATGTGCAAAGGATATTCAATGCAAACATAGAGAATTTGCAATGAACATGATGTTGAACATTCCCTCTTATAAAATCATTCAAATGCATTGACTTGTGGTCATTCAGTTTGAATTTGAAAACAGAGAGGGGAAGAATTGGCCATTTCATAGTGCACGTTCTTGCCATTTATTTCTCATTTCTATGATGGCTTCATCAATTCAACTTTGTATTTGTTTTTTGTTTTGATTATTTGTTTATTGGGGAGCCTTACAGTAGCTACTTTATGCGCAGGTACCAAAAGTAGTTGGAGTAAATGCATGAAGATGTGATAGGACGCGTGGGAGGATGTGCATATAAGAGCACATAAAGTTTATTATACTTTTTATTGTAACATCCAATGCACCAATAACTATGCATATTTATACTTAAATAGAATATATTATGAGTTTTGGGTCACTTGTATGTACTTCTATTTGTAAACATTAAAGTTATTTTTTGAATAAAATATTATGCAATTTTGTGCAACTTGGTGTGTATTATAAACACAAATGTACTAGTAGTTGTTTACTTGTGTTGTTCAACTATAAATAATATAGAGTATGGTTATTGGTGTATGATGCAATTATGTATTGGGTCATTTGTGTTGTAATTATTGGCTAACTAATTGAAGTTTTTTTGGGGGTCAGGCGTGCATGGAGTGTACACTTATTAGAACACATTCAACTATAGGTGTTCTTCCCCTATCAGTTGCACTCTAATGAGGTGCAATCAGTACACCCATATCTCTAGATATCCAATGGGTAATATATTGAAAGACCGATAATAAGTAACTAAAAAAAACTAATATTATTTAGCAATATTTTGTATAGTTTGATAAAATTGAACATATATAGTAGCTATCAAATTTATATGTCCCTATAGAAATAGGATATTTGGAAAAAAGGGGCATGCTAGCATGTATGACCAACCCAACACATAAGGCTCTATGATAACCCTAAAGATAAATAGATACTAACCATTAAAATGTGTTTAACAATTTATGAACATGATTATCTTTAGAGGTTGTCCTTGTTACAACATACAATACGACATCAGGTAGTTTGGAACTAGGGCTATAAATGATTTCAATTACTTAGCCTATAGCTCCATCTACAAGGCCTTTTTGTGTCCATATGTTGGTTGAAAACATGATTCATTGACCCCTCCAAAGAAGTATTTATTTTTCAAGTTGTATATCACCACTTGCATTTTCTACAACATCATTATTATAATATGGGCCATATTTGACTTTGTATTCCAATGCATCTCTAATGTGATTTCTACTTACAAAATAGTCATAATAATGTCTTTGTCCATGCAATCTTTGAACTATGAAAACATCTACATAAAAGAAGTGTGCATACCCATACATCAAAATAAACATTTACATATTGTTACAATTGTTTTGGTTAAATGTATTCGACATAATTTTGATGTAAGGACAAGATACAAAATAATTCATTGATATTAGTACTTACTAATTTTCAAAAATCTTTCTATCAACAAATGCTTACATATTGTATGTCATAGAAAGAAGGATGATGAACATACTATTGATTGAGCATGAAGTATTTGAACAAGTAACTATTGGATTTCTATTGAAAAAGATACATGCAACGTCCATCTAGAGATTTATGCATAAGTATTTACATATGTACATTTTCAAACAATTGTATACATATTATTCCTAATTGGAAAACGTCTATGCTATTGTAGTCGTAAAGATGTTGCATACATGCTAGGGCTAGTTATTCTTCTCATTTCATATTTTTTTTTTTTTTTTTTGCAATCAATAAATTGCTCTCCAAAATTAATTCTACTTCTTCATCTTTAGTAATAGTTATTTCCAACCATTCTTCATTATTGAACGCTTCATTTCTATAGGATAGCGTAAATAGAAATTGTTTGTTCAACACATTTCTTATGACCTATGCAATACCTTATTCTATGTCCTTCTCACATTGAAGGTTGTATAGTTTTTTTAGGACATGCCCATGAGTTGTGTTTCTGCTTCATTGAATGTGATTTTCCAGACTATGTCTATGTGGTCCACTAACTTTATTTGAAGTACATATGTATAGTTGCAAGTTGCAATTGGTTGCTATTAAATTGAACTTTGAAATATACCACTGTCTATCATCATTCTTCATTAATATCTTCTTACATTATTGTCCACTTGACTACACTAGGCAAGTTGGATAGCAAAATGAGTCATCTTTTATTGTTGCTTTTAGTATACATTGTACGAGTGACCTCTTCTTGCATCACAATAGTTGGCAACCTTATAACAGGTAGAGTTGTGCCACCAAAATTTTCAAAGGATAATTGGATGTCATCCGTTGAACGAAGTTTTTAGTTCTTTTGATTCTTCTATATTAGGGTTTAAAGATAGATCTGTAGTGTTTGATGTGCTTATAATCACCTTGCCATTGTATTCAACCATTCTGAATAGCAATATTAATAGTGGCTTCTTGCAGGAGGTAGGATCTCTGTAGTTGGGTACCTTCTTTATCTGCTATTATCAATTATTGTTGTCTTAGTATTGTCAATCAGCCACCCTTAAACATCACACACTAAAATTTTGATCGCTTAGGTGGCTGTTGTGGGCCCATCTAACCTTCTGTTTCAATTAGAAACTCCATTGTCCTTGTTTAACTCTCTAAGGTGATAGTGACTATGGTTAAATCTGAATCTCACCTTTGAATTTGCATCTCCCGCCTACGAAAAGAGTTATTACTTTTGCCCGCTCATTTCCAGTTCAAACAGAGCATTTGGAATTTAATAGACAAGGCTTGAAAATTAGGCAGTTCTACAAGCTAGATTTTGAGCACTTCTATGTTGTCATGGATTACTACCAACGTCAAGCTCTTGAATGTTCAACATCTATTTCCTTTTTCCGCGAGAAATTGGGCAAATCTATTTATCTGGGTAGTGTTTGATAAAGATATCTTTTAAAATGAAATTTTACTTTCGCAATGGAATGGTATCAAATAATTGTTCATGACTATTGCTGAAAAAATTTGTGCAAAATGTGAGTATTTCAAAGTGGGCTTAACCTTGGATGAAACTCCTTGGTTAAGTACACTTGAGCTAGAGTGGTACTGAGATGGATGAACTCCTAAGAAGCCCCAATGCTTCACCTTTGTTAAGTACACTTGAGCTAGAGTGGTATTTAAATGTAAATAATGGAAATATTTCTGACCAATGTTCTTGTCGTTTAAGACTTCTTTCTCCATTATCAGTGTCTTTTTAATTAGATGTGAAGTAATCAAATGTTAAGAATTGTTAAGAAATATAAACGAATCCAAGTGTTTACAAGTTATAAAATATTTAGGTAGAGGAGATGACCCAAACTCTAGGGGTTGTTTATTCCAGAGATACCAATCATAGCATACTTTAAAATGGTCGCCCCATAAGTGGCCTGGATTGTAGATTCATTCCAAGCTCTATGGAATGAATGTACACCCTTGTTGAACTTTCATTTAATTTGTTTTAAATAGGTTCCAAAATAGAATCCATAAGAAGAAATGGGCGTGCAAAATGTGTATGATTGAAACACTTTTGACCGCTATATATCTCACTAACCATTTTCCATTATGCACACCGAAAATATAGGAGAGAAGTCAAATTAATAATTTTGTAACAATTATATAATATATTATTCAATTTAATCTAATATATGTTAACTCATAGATTATTTGAAATTAATCTACACAAATTAAGAATAATTAAATATAATTAAAAAATATATTTAATATATATTAAATTAATATTAGATATTATATTTTATGTTAATAAATTTAATTTTTAAAGGAATTTTATGATTAGATTTCTTTTATTTATTATTAACATATTTTATAATAGTCAGTGATTAAAATAAGAATGGAAAATGACACTAAAAAAGCTATCAGAGACACACACACACACACGCAGAGAGAGAGAGAGAGAGAGAGAGAGAGAGAGAGAGAGAGAGAGAGAGAGAGAGAGAGAGAGAGAGAGAGAGAGAGAGAGGTTTACATAGACAAATAGAGATGGAGAATATAGTTTTGAGGACATATATGGAAATGTAGAGATTTAAAGATATAGGGAGTGATGGATAGAGATGGATGGCTATAGAGATGGATAATGTGGTAGTTGCAATAGCTCAAAGTAATAATAGTAGGGATATAATAGTAAAAAAAATAAAGATATATAATTATTTGATTAATGTATATATATTTAATATATAAACAATTTAAAATTTAAAACTAGATATAAAAATAGAAAAAGGTTGATATATAAGAAAAGAGTGAGATGGAAAGAGATGCGATTTTTAGTTCCTCCAACATTAATATGGCGTACCCATTGCACACCAAAGTCCAATTGCTAGTATAATGACAATGTGAGGTTGTATAGGTGCTTCACCCTACTTTGGGAAGGTTTCAACCTCTATGTTTAATCCAATGGCTTCCTTCCATACGCCTCTCTTTCGTGAAAGACTTGTCCTAAAAGTCATCACCATTATTCAAAGTCTTGGATATTTAATCCAATGTCTTCCTTCCATGAACGTCTGTGTTTTTAAGAAAGTAAAGACAAATACGTGTACAGATTAATGCCCTCTAGCGTATTCGCCACGTTTATGCGGAAGTGCTCCGCAGTTTCTTCAACATGTAAATACTTTTACCTATTCCATTTCCCTCCGATTATTTGATTTGGCTGCCCTCGAGAAATAGTAAGAAATAGTAGGAAAAAACATTCTGCTATTGTGAAGCTGTAGGTTTGTTTTAAATTGCAGTTGACCTGTGTTAAGAAGTTTTCAATCATGTCTTTGGATCATTTGCTGCTGGCCTAGATCTCATTTTCTGAAGGTATGCAAATCAGATGATTCAATCCTTACAAAACATTAAATTGATCTCTTACTTGCTTTAAACAGGTTCATATAATTGGATTATTGGGTTTACCCCTCAAAAACTGGTGTAAGATTGTCTGTATATAAATAACAGTTTAATTTCTTAAATCAACTCTAGCTTATAAAGACTCCAATATAATAAGTTTAAGGATGGTTGGAGGCAAAATATGGATGCCATACACAAGCGGAGTTAATGTGTAAAAGAATCCGGTTGAATGTTTTAGACGGCGAAATGAAAATGTTTATCTAATATTTTAGATGTTATAAATCATTACAGATGAACAGTAATTAGTTTTTTAAATTTAAATTTAGAATTTTATCAATCTGATCACAAATTTGTAAGGAAACAAATTCAACAATAATTTCTTCAAAAATTAAAAAATATTTTTGAAAACTTTGAGAAAATATGTTTATATTTGCATATCCAGAAATATCATAAAAACTTTTGTAGACAAGGTGAGTTAGATCTTATCAGTGATTTTTGAATAAAAGAAGGAGAAGAAACTTTTAAAAAATAGCAAAACTAATTTATGACCTTAATCCTATAGACCACGCTTCTACAAGATTCTCATCTAGGCGGGATCGAACCTTAAAAAGTCCTAAACCCTCTGTTTCATTCTCGACATGTGCAGTAGCAATAATAATTCCTCGGGCTTTCTCCTCTAGAGCCTTGTCAATCTTGTCAAAAGTAGCGGCCGACAATATCACGAGTTCATAGTTGCTCAAATCATTTATACATGTCACAATTGCATAAAGAGTTAAGAAAAAAACAAACTTAGCATCCTCCTCTTTAACTGAATCTTCCTCATTTTTCCAGCCATCGATAGCATCCTTGTTTGCATTCTCTTCATTTTGCAGTGGTGAAGCTTCCTTGTCACCTCTCTGCTGGTCTTGTTTGAACAGAGTATTCTCACTTCTTCATCCTACCAATGTATACGGTGTATTGTTTCAGCTTTCACAGAGGTGGACAAATACTCTATATCACAGCCAAAAACTGTTCAGCCTTTATCAAATTCTAACATGCTATGAAATTCTTCAATGATTGAATCGGTTTTATCACCAAATTGTTCTAAATACCTCTTCCAAGCAGCTCAGATATCACATAAAGGCAAATCTAAAGTATGATGAACAACTTCTACTTCAATTCATAAGTAGGATATATTTTTCATAGCAAGTCAAATTATGATATTGTTATCAGATTCAACTTGTGGAGTTTTTTAGTCAAAATCTATTGGTCCATGTTTCATGAGTAGTGGTTCACAAGAACCAACTGCAAATGGGGTTGTAAGTAAAGTGGGCTTAATCATGGAGAAAACTCTGTGGTTAAGTGCATTTGAGCTAGAGTAGTACTAGGATGGGTGACCTCGTGGGAAGTCCCAGTGTTTCTACGAGCATCACCTAGATGCAATGCGTGCTAAGTGTTCCATTCATTCTCATGAGAGATGGATTCTTGTGAACTACTACTCATGAAACATGGGTCAATAGATTTGATTCAAAAACTACAGAATTGAATCCTAATAGCAATATCATAACTTCTACTTCAATATGACTCTTTATTTCATAGAAGTATGAAGCTCCAGGATCTAACACCCAAACATCTTCCATCTCTGCTCAATTTCTTGACAACTGCTCCTTGACTCTAATACTGATTGTTGAGTTTTTAACGAGCATACCTAAAACAACAAAAGAAAAAGAAAAACAAAACAGGTAGATCAGTCTTCTAGGCAGTAGAAATGCTGATGACAGTTTCAAGTTTCATTTATTTATTTATATAGATGAAAGGTAGCTCATGCAAATATAAGTTATAATATTGCGTTTGTGAATTTCATTAAACATTAATTTTCCAGAACAAATTTCAATTAGCAGAGCGAATTCAAAAGTCTGATAGTGATTGTGAAATTCTAAGAGAAAATAAGAAAGATGAAAATTATAGCTAGATATCACTGTTAAAACCAGTTTAAATAAATAAATAATTATATATAACAATTGAAAGTATCTATTATTTTTTGAAACATTACAAAACAATTTTATTTTCGCAGGCAAAAAGGCCAATGACAAACTTGCAGTGGGTTCAAGATGGCGGTACATGGCATCAGTCAGAGCCTCCCGACGATGGTAAAATCTTTCAAGTAGTTAGAAAAATAGAGAAAAACATGTTTTTATTTTTCTTATTCCATATAGATTAATGGCATACATTGTGTCTTTATCATAACAGGTATGCAATTGTTTAATAGCTATTTCAAGGTTACAGCAATTACTATTGCAATTAGTAAGTAATTATAACTTTCCAAATTTACTTTTCTACTGTTGAGCTTTTCTCGCTAAACAACTGTCGTGTGAGCTATAGAAGCATTTGGCATCAGTGATATTTTTTTTTATCTTATTTTCCTCTCCTGCAGTTGCTGCAGTTGTGCTATTATGTAAATGCTACATCTTGTACAAGATCGTGAACACGTTCATGTACAAGTTCATGGACAGGTTCACGTACAAACGTGAGCCAAAAGATGAAGAAACAACTTCTTCAGCTATAATAACAGAGGGGAAATCTGGTGTTCAACCGGGTTTATCATGCAATCTACAAATGGTGCCCATTATAACAAATTCTTCTTCTAACATGACTCAAACAAATGGGATTGCAGGGAGAGGTAGAATTGAAGAGATGCATGAAGATCTCTCCTCCAAACAGGAACTAGTGCCTAAACAAATTTATACAAACCTCACACTAGATCAAATAGTTGAGATTAAGTGTTTTTGTCACGAGTCTCATAAAATTGGGGAAGGAAGCTTCGCACGAGTTTATAGGGGGGTCGTCCAAGGAAAAGATGTGGCTATAAAGGAAATAGAACACAGATCCCCTGACACCAAAATATGTGTGGAGAATGAAGTTGAACTTCTGCAGGGAATGGAGCACATAAACATAAACAAGCTGTATGCTTGGTGTATAGACGAAAATATATCCTATTTGGTCTACATGTATATAGATGGATGTTCTCTAGATGCGTACTTGAGAGGAAATCCTATAGGATTTAGCTATAGTTGGGTGCAGAGCTTGAGTCTGATAATGGGTATAGCCAAGGGTATTGAATTCTTACACTCAAAGAATATCATTCATGTTGACATCAAGCCTCAGAATATCATGGTGGATGCCAATGATAATGAGGCAAAGCTTGTTGATTTTGGGTTTTCCAGGCATGTAGTATTTGATTCAATAGGCACCAAAGGCTATTGGGCCCCGGAGTATTGCTTGAATAATAAGCTTTCCTATAAAAATGATGTTTACAGCTTTGGAATTGTTGTGTTAGAGGTGATTACAGGGCAGAGACATGTTGATGAAGCACGAGGCTCCAGTCAGTTCCATATTCCAGGATATGTAAGGCACATGGTGGAGAACAATCGTTTTGAAGAAGCTGTGGATACTAAGCTTAAAGAGGATGGGTGGGACATCTTTGCACTAGAAGAAGCCCTTACTGTTGCAAACATAGCCCTCAGATGTACTCACCTTGATAAGGCCAAGCGACCTCATATGAATCTTGTGCTCGCAGAACTCACTTTGATAATGAGCAGCGACCATAACAATATTACTTTTGGACAAAAGGAAGAAGAAGTTGCATTGATAATGTCAAGATGAATTAACATACTTACAGGGTTTGTAGTTTACTCTTCTAGATTGTGAGAAGAGCCACCAAGTTGCAAATTTGATTTCGTTAAAATTAATATCAACAAAAAGAAGGTACATTATTATGGCAGTTTGCATCAACAAAAAGAAGGTACATTATTATGGCAGTTTGTATGAATGATTGTTGTCAAAATGTGTAAAAATCTTAAATGTCTAAATAATGGACAAACACACAACAAAAATACAGTAATAGAAATTGCAACTCTGTTTGCCAATCACTGGCAATGTACGAACTGAAAAAGCTAAACTGATTATAAACTATGATTACAATACTTGCAGCGAACTGGAGCTGCACCAACAAATGTCTGGAGCTTCACTGAGCTCTAACAAACTGCTCATTTGGAGCTTCTGACTACCTGAAGCAATCACTGCTCAATTTACACACAGCTGCTGCTGTCACAAACTCACAAAATTCTCTGAATCGTTTAGAACAACTTTCTTCTTCTTGGAATCTTTCTTACTTAAATTTACCTACTAGCATTAAATTTTCTGTTGCACGTCAGGAACAAATGGGAGTGAGCAATCCCAATGCCAATCTTCTACAACAGAACTGCAGGCTGCTCCTAACAGGTAGGTGAACAGGAAAGAGGTTCAGGGACATTAATTTTAATTTAAACTTCCAACAAAATAGAGTCTGCAATGTTTTTGGTTAAAATAAATGGATCAAAACATATCTTCTTGATCTTCCCTATAGTCCCCCTTGGGGGTCGTGCTAAACCATGAGAATAAATAGGAGTAGCTTCTAAAAACGATTTAACCAAATTCGAAATTCCTTCTGAAGATAACCACATATTGTATAATATATTGATATTTTTGACAATCTTAGCGAACAAGCATTCCCAATATTGCTTACCATAGTCATTTGGCCTCAACAAAAATATTAAATGTTTAATGTCATCATGAAGAAAATACCTAGTGTAAGAGAAAGTTGCATTATATGTCTCGCTCAAGTATCTTAATTCAAATCATTACATCTAAAAATAGAGTTTAAGAAAATACCTAGTGTAAGAGAAAGTTGCATTGTATATCTCTCTCCAGGATATGTAAGGTACATCTTTGCTGTAGAAGAAGCCTTCGCTGTTGCAAACATAGCTCTCAGATGTGCTCATCCTGATAAGGCTGGACGACCTGATATGAATGTTGTGGTGACAGAACTCACTTGGATGGTGAGCAGAGCGCACAGCCATATTAGTCTTAGAGAGGAGGAAGAGGAGATTGCAATAACGTCCACATGGGAACTAGTACATGTGCAGGGTTTTTGGCTGGGTTTTTTGCTGACTTTGGGTTCCCTGACTGTTTGTTAGTTTACTGCAAAATTTTGAGCTTATAATTGAAACTGTTAAATAGTGAAATATTTTCCATGGGTTAGAAATTTGGAGCCAAATATTATAAGCTCTATGACTTGTTTTTACATATGGTTTTTATATTTCTTCCTCTATTTACATAGGGTTTTTATATTTCTTTTTTCTGATCATTTGTTGTACTTCATCATCTGAAATTGAAAAGACAACCTGAACCTAAATAGCTACCTGTAAAAACATTACATATCTTAGAACTTGGAGAATGGAACGCCTAACAAAGAAGAAGAATATAAAGGAGGAGAGGAAGCCCTAAATGAATCTACATTTGACAACTGGTACATCTTCCTCTGATCTGCATACATGAAATTTCAGCTCAGACCAATTTGCTTTCATCTGCTCATAATTTTGAAACTGAAATTTGTCCCTTAGCTCCTTTATTTGCAACTAAAATTTTTCTTCCTTTCCCGCTTTCAAGGCTCTTCTCGTTAATATTCTCACTTTGGTGAAATAAAACATAATTGCAACACTTTTACCCTTGGCTCGACGTATATTTCAGTGTAAAAAGTCAACAACTGCTGCATTATACCCCTTTGGTGAGAAATAACCATCCCTAGTAAAACTTAGACCCAATGACAACTCCAACTTCATTCTAAATCTGCACTTAAATGCATACCTGCATCTGTGGCACACTAAAAAATGCAATATTTGGCATCTAGTCATTTTGACCCTAAGTGGCCCTGTCAATATTATGCCCTGCTTGACATTCTGTCAAACATTTGGCAATTATTATCAAAACTGTACATTTTATTTTCACATCCATCATATTTTGCGTCTCTGAAACATACTATTCCCATGACACCCATATTCTCCTTCACACTTGTAAACCGACATCAAAAGATGGGATCTATGTTATAAAATTTATGCACAGAATTTCTTCTTCTATGCCCACAGTTGAAGAGTGTCCACATGTCACAAAATAATCATTTTTCAGCTGCATATATTTGACAAAATTTTCAAAGCATCTCATATCTGGTGCATATATTTTTCCGTTGCCTGTGCGGAGATTATACCTTACAATAGTGTAGTCATCGCTTTTTCACAAAGAGGACACCTCTTCCCATTGAACTTCATCTGCAGTGGCTTTCAAGCTAAAAATAGAGTACTCATGAATTATGGGTCAATGAGTTTGACTCAAAAACTACACAGTTAAATCCTGATAGCAATATCACAGAGTACACATTTCCTAATATTAAATTTTCTCAAAACATAGGAACAAAATACTGTATAGAACATATTGCCATGACCAATCTCCCCATACATTGATTTTATATTGAACAAAACCTACACTGGTGTCCGCAAAACCACGAACTAAACAAAGTACCATTTTTTAACGGTCTTTCAGGTTTTTTTACCTCAGCAAGAACTTACCAATTGTAAAAATTAATTTTCTTTATGTACTATTGAAGATGGTCGTTTGTTTTTATTTACGTACTCTTGAAGATGGTGGTTTGTGTAGAAACTAAAAAATTATATATACAATTATGTACTATTAAAGATATGTGTTAAAATACAATTTTATAGTAGGAACACTAACTTAGATGATATGTGATGTTGTAGGCCACAATCTTAAGTAAGATTTCATTGAATTTATTTATAGTTCTTAGAAAGTGAGTTGTCTATGTTGTTTTAGGAGTTACACAAATTTTGTTACGTTCACAAATGTCTATTCATAGACTATAGTTATAAATGCCTATGAAATGTACAAGATCTATCATTAAGACGAGAAAATGACGATTTAAACTCTAAAGTTTCTTAATTCCTGTGGAGCAATCAAATGAAATGAAAATATTGAATGACAAAAAACATTTGAACAAAGTAACATATATATTCAATACTTATGCCAAGATTGTTGCATTCTACAAATTGCTACTAGTTACAATAAAAAAATGTGATAGATAGTTAAGTTATTGAAATCAGCCATAGTTGTAATATTTTTTTATAAATTTTAACAAAATAGTCATGGATGAAATGCTTACATCAAAGCTAGATTTGAATTGAAAATATGATTTTTTTAATTATAATATCATCAATGTTTGAGATAAAAAATAATAACTATAGTGAAAATTGAAAAGAAAAGATTAATGTACAATGGAAGATTAGAATACCTTTTTAGTAAGAATGCAACGAATCTATTTTATTTTTAAATGAAAAAATGATGTATGTAAGGACAAAACATTGACTTACAATAAAATTGGTGTAATGAATTAAAAACATTTGCATGATTTTTCCAAATCAAATTTCAAATAATCCTTTTAATACATAATGTTACCATAACTAGCTATAAATTATCAATGGCTCATCAAGGACTTAAGATAGACCCTTACATGCTTTTCATATTATTTTTCCATGCTATTCTATCCCCACCATTTTAAAAAGTATTATCTAACATGTAAAGCTAATAAGGAAGATCCTAGAAACAAAAATGAGTCAATTTGTAAATCTTGATTTTGAAGAGTCCTAATTGTGGCAAACCCAATAAAAGCCAAACCATCTATTTGTGCTCAAAAAAGAAAATCATCATCTATGTGTTGTCAATAGTTCAAAAATAATCCTTTTACGACATAATGACACCATAATTAACTATAAATGATCAATAGCTCACCAACGACATAGGATAGGCCCTTACATGTTTTTCATATTATTTTTCCATGCTAATCTATCCCCGCCATTTCAACAAGTATTAGATTAGGTAGAGCCAATAAAGAAGATCCTAGGAACAAAAACAAGAGGAGGAAGTAGAGATCAAAGGTGCACACTATCAAAAAGAACGGGAGGCTGCTGTAAATAACCACAACTAATAGCAAGAAAGATGTACAAAAATAAGGAAATGTAGAAATGCTACTAGCAAAGTGAAATGATTTCTATGTCATATAGATCCACAAACAAATCTAGAAGGAAGGTGAATGTAAATTCTACATAGATAATACTTGATATGGGCTTCACTTCGGACAAATTTGAGTAGCAACTTAGAAGATTAATGTGTAGGGCCATTATAATGCAAGTGATACATATGGAGAGATGTTTTTCAAGTTAATTTTTATGAAATAGTAAAATCAGATATAAATAATAATTATATTGTATTTTAACTAAAAATAGATATGTTAGTTATTAGTAAGTATGATTATATTTTTTTAAAAGTATGAGTTTGTTTATTTGTAAGTATAATTACTTTAATGAATTGTTTTGAAATTTCTTGAAGTATGAATATATTAGATTGGATTTCTAATGTTTTTTTTTTCTCTCTTTTTCCCTTTTGAAAATATGTTTAATGGTTTATTAGTGAAGTTGAATGGAAGGTCTACAAATACAAAAAAAAATTATGAGGTGAGAATCATAACTTGAATGTATTTGTAGAACTAAAAACCCTCAATTTTGAGTAACAAATTAATTATTGAGATCAATTATTAATTTATATAAAATAAGTATTTAAACAACTTATTGACTTTGTAAAATGTTTTATGGTTTATTAGTGAAGCTGAATGAAAGGTCTACAAATACAAAAAAAAAAATTATGAGGTGAGAATCATAACTTGAATGTATTTGTAGAACCAAAAACCTTCAATTTTGAGTAACAAATTAATTTTAGAGATCAATTATTAATTTATATAAAATAAGTTTAAAGAAAACGCATTACATAATTTTTTTTGGGTTTAGATATAAGATTGCTTTTAAAAATTAAATTTTCCTTTAAAAGCAATTCAATCTTTTATTATTACTTTTTTGTATAGTGTGTAAATTAACATTTGAATATCATCAAAACATTCTTTATTATAATTTTTATTTATAGTCTATAATATCAAAAGATTATAAAAAGTTACATTAACAAAACCAAAAAAATAATTTTATCTATTAAAATAAAATATTTTATTCTTAACTTTCTCAGTTTGATTTTTTTAAGTTTTAATTGAAACTTTTAATAAAAAATTTTAAATTTAAGCATAGTAAATTTTAAAAAGTTAATTTCTATTTTATATTTATTTCAAATAAAAGTTAATTTTTTTAATTTAATTTATTTAATAATTAAATTTAATTTTCTTTCAAATTAATTATTATTGGTAGCTTTTATATTGAGTTTAATTATTTTTAGTAGTCTGTTAAATTTGATATATTAAGCATCTCCATCAAGGAACTATTTAAACAAACAACAAACAATATTATTTGCAAATCAAAATAGGCTACAATTTTCCCTAAGTGACCTTCCACATAACTTCGGTAAAAATAAATAACTCTTAAGCTTAAGAGCATATTCGTATATTTGTATTGGTATCTTGGGCTGCCGTGTTTAGCCATTTTGAATTAAATCATGTTATTTGTTTCTTTGAATTCCTTCAATTAGGAGAAATTGAGCGATGTGGTAAAGAATTAGGCTGAATTTATTTAACTTTTTGAAATTGATAAACATATCATTAACCCGAGCTTGTGATGTGGGTGTAAGAGATTTTTATTTGTTGGTGTCTTATTAGTATTTATTATATTAATTTTATTACTAACTCTTTTTGTATTAAAAGTGTTTGTTTATTAGTAAGACCTTTATTTATGAGGTATTGGCTTAAAAATATAAATATAGATTCTAATTAATTTTGTAAATATTTGCTTATATATTTAGAAGTTTTTAATATAAATAATTATTTTAAGTATCTTTTGGTTTTCTATGTTTTAGATAGTTTAAAATGGTCTTCATAGGTAGTAATTGACTTTTCCCTACTGTTCCTTTTTATCTATCTTTGGGCATTACTTTGTTTTGAACCTTAATTATGTCACCTCATCTCTTCTCTCTTATTTTTAGTTTGGGCTTAGTCTACAACCAATTATTTTTTGCCTCTTAGTTCTTAAGTATCACATGATGGATCATGGAGTGTGATCCCAAATGTTAATTCAAAAAATAACAGAGACTAATTTAGCAATATCATCAATTATTATTCTACTCTTCACCCCTTTATTACTTCTCTTTCGATTCCTATCTTTCCCTCACTTTATTTCAAAACTAACATGAGCTTGTTGATAATTGAGCCTCATTATCTTCACCATTCAAAGATTTTGTTTTAATCAAACTCACATCCTTCAAATTGGATTCATGGTCAATTTCAAGCCATTACTTCTTTATTCACACCTTTGTCAAGCATAAGTTACAACGTCATTTGCTAAATAGCCTACCAATTGACCTTTTAACACACAATTATGCAAAATAAATATCAAGATTTTCCTTAATTGACTTTCTACACCTCTTCGGCATACCCATTGCACACCAAGGTGAGATTGCTATTACACGACAATAGAAATTTAATGACCGCTTAGTTGTTTGGAAAATTTGTAGATTGACGAATTAATCGTTGAATATGATGATAAATTTTGGTGAAGGCTTTGCCGAGAATTTGGGGAGGGAGATGGAAGAACTCAAGGCGGTGAAAGTTGTGGGAAAGGGAGCCTTGGGGACTGTGTTTTTGGTCATCAAACATGGCTTTGAAAGGCCTTTGGCTTTGAAGGCCATGAGCAAATCTGTGTAAGAAAAGTGGGTTAAAGAGAGCACGTGTGGAAAAGCATATTTTTAGCAATCTGAGGCACCCATTTTTGCCCACATTGGTTGGACAGGTCGAGACGGAGAAAATGGTGGGGTGGGTTGTGGATTACTGCCCCAACGGTGATTTGAATGCCCTTCGCCATCGGCAGCCGGATAAAATATTTTCAGAGAACGTCATTCGGTATGTTTCTTTCTTTTCTCTTTCTTCTTGCTTTGTCTTTCATTCTCCAAATGTTTTCTCAGCTTGTTTAATTATTGTCGGTGGCGTTGTTGTAGGTATAATAATGAGTATTGTTTAGAATGAATGTTGCGAGTGAGCTATGGTTTTTGCCACGATCTATGAAATAGGTGTGGTGGTTAGTTATGTGATTAATTTTTTAAAGTTTGGTGATCAATCTCTATCAGATTTGTTTTAAAGGTGTGGTGCTTAGTCTATGAGATCAGTCTCTATCAGATTTGTTTTAGAGGTGTGGTGCATAGTCTATGAGCTCAATGTTTTTGCAAAAATGTGATGATTAATTTATGAGATCAATTTTTAAAAATGTGGTGGTTAGTACAATACCCCTCTTTAGCATAATTTTGAAAGAATCGAATCTGAATTATAAATTTGTCATGACATCAAAACTAATGATCTTTCGGTCCTGAATTAGTCCCAGATTCTCAGTGATAGATAATCTACAAAATCAATTCTCTGTTCTACAAATGTTTTTCTTCAAAAATAGGAGCGAGGAAGCTATCATTTAGCCAATAGAAACATCAAAATAGTTTCTGCAAGCTTTTGTATCAAAAACTCAGGACCTTTAACCAAATTACCAACTTAATATAGAGATATGTAGAGATACATATAGAGGGAGAGATGGGAGAAGAAATATAGATATGCAAAGATTAAAAGGTATAGGAAGGGGGTGATGGAGAGAGATGGTTGGATAGAGATATAGATGAATATAAAGTGGGAGGAT
>MU224951.1:14272469-14311521 GCA_018584345.1 Thuja plicata | reverse complement strand
TTACAACTTTTTCACATAAGGTTGATAAGATGTTCAACTTTTTACGTCAAGTTGACTAACCCTGATTTTCTGAATTTTCATTGCCACTTAAGGCCATAGCTTGGTATACCATGATCCTACACATACCCTTCACATGAACCCATCTCTCATGAGAATGAATGTAACACTTAACACTCATTGCATCTAGGTGATGCTCAGAGATGTGAAGCACCAAGACTTCTCGGGAGGTCACCCATTCCAGTACTAACCCATCTCGAGCATGCTTAACTATGAAGTTTCCTCCATGGTTAAACCCACTCTTCTTGCAACCCCATTTGTAAAACCTTCAGAAAGTGTTTTTCCTTACGAACCATTCATTAGAAATCCCCTTAATCCAACCAATTGATAAGTAAGAGATATCTTCCACAACAAGTCAAATTGTGATATTGCTATCAGGATTCAACTATGTAGTTTTTTGAGTCAAACTCATTGACCCATGTTTCATGAGTAGTGGTTCACATGAACCCATCTCTCATGAGAATGAATGAAACAATTAGGACTCATTGCATCTAGGTGATGCTCAAAGAGGTGAATCACTGAGACTTCCTGGGAGGTCACCCATCCCAATACTACTCCAGCTCAAGTGCACTTAACTACATAGTTTCCTCCATGGTTAAACCCACTCATCTTGCAACCTCATTTGAAAAACCTTCAACAAGTGTTGTGCCTCATGAACCATTTGTTAAAAATCCCCTTAAGCCCATCAATTGATAAGTAGGAGATATTTTCCACAGCAAGTCAAATTGTGATATTTCTATCAGGATTCAACTCTGTAGGTTTTTGAGTCAAACTCAATGACCCATGTTTCATGAGTAGTGGTTCACATGAACCCATCTCTCATGAGAATGAATGGAGCACTTAGCCCTCAATGCATCTAGGTGATGCTCACAAAGGTGAAGCACTGAGACATCTCAGGAGGTTACCCATCCCAATACTACTCCAACTCGAGCGCGCTTAACTACAAAGTTTTCTCCATGGATAAACCCACTCTGCTTGCAACCCCATTTATAAAACCTTCAACAAGTGTCATGTCTTATGAATCATTCATTAGAAATCCCCTTAAGCCCATCAATTGATAAGTAGGAGATATTTTCCACAAGTCAAATTGCGATATTGTTATCAGGACTCACTTGTGTAGTTTTTTGAGTCAAACTCATTGACCCATGTTTCATGAGTAGTGGTTCACATGAACCCATCTCTCATTATAATGAATGGAACACTTAGCACTCATTGCATCTAGGTGATGATCATAGAGGTGAAGCACCGAGACTTCTCGGGAGGTCACCTATCTCTGTACTACTCCAACTCGAGTGCGCTTAACTACAAAGTTTTCTCCATGGTTAAACCCACTCTTCTTGCAACCCTATTTGCAAAACCTTCAGCAAGTGTTGTGCCTTGTGAATCTTTCATTAGAAAGCCTCTAAAGCCCATCAATTGATAAGTAGGAGATATTTTCCACAATAAGCCAAATTGTGATATTTCTATCAGGATTCAACTATGTAGATTTTTTAGTCAAACTCATTGACCCATGTTTCATGTGAACCACTACTCATGAAATATGGGTCAATGAGTTTGACAAAAAAAACTGCATAGTTGAATCCTGATAGCAATATCATAATTTGACTTGCTATGGAAAATATCTCATAATTATCAATTGATGGGCTTAAAGGGAATTCTAATGAATGGTTAATAAGGCACAACACTTGTTGAAGGTTTTGCAAATGAGGTTGCAAGCAATGGGTTTAACCATGGAGGAAACTTCATAGTTAAGTGTGCACGAGCTAGAGTAGTACTAGGATGGGTGACCTCCCGGGAAGTCTTGGTGCTTCACCTATGTGAGAATCACCTAGATGCAATGAGTATTAAGTATTTCATTCATTCTCATGAGAGAAGGGTTCATGTTAACCACTACTCATGAAACATGGGTCAATGAGTTTGACTCAAAAACCTACACAATTGAATCCTGATAGCAAAACCACAATTTGACTTGCTGTGGAAAATATCTCCCACTTATCAATTGATGGGCTTAAGGGGATTTATAATGAATGGTTCATAGGGAACAACACTTGTTGAAGGTTTTACAAATGGGGTTGTAAGAAGAGTGGGTTTAACCATGGAGGAAATTTCGTAGTTAAGCGTGCTCGAGATGGATTAGTACTGGGATGGGTGACCTCCCGAGAAGTCCTAGTGCTTCACCTCTCTGAGCATCACCTAGATGCAATGAGTGCTAAGTGTTCCATTCATTCTGATGAGAGATGGGTTCATGTGAACCACTACTCATGAAACATGGGTCAATGAGTTTGACTAAAAAAATGACATAGTTGAATCTTGATAGAAATATCACAATTTGACTTGCTGTGGAAAATATATCCTACTTATCAATTGATGGGCTTAAGGGGATTTCAAAGAATGGTTCATAAGGCATAACACTTGCTGAAGATTTTGCAAATGGGGTTGCAAGCAGAGTGGGTTTAACCACTGGAGGAAACTTCATAGTTAAGTGTGCTCGAGTTGGAGTAGTACTGGGATGGTTGACTTCCCGAGAAGTCTCATTGCTTTGCCTCTGTGAGAATCACCTAGATGCAATGAGTGCTAAGTGTTCCATTCATTCTCATGAGAGATGTGTTCATGTGAACTACTACTCATGAAACATGGGTCAATGAGTTTGACTCAAAAACTACACAGTTGAATCTTAAAATTGAAATAATTGAACCATAAGTAAATCATAACCCTTGCCAAACCTTAATTATATTTATTGGATTATACTAAAACTTGGTAGTGCCAAACCAAAGTTTCAACCTACACAATATTATATTATATTTATATTATTATATTATTTAATAACTTTTATAGTATATTTATATCGCATAATATTATTTGATAAATTATATTGTATAATACTATTTGATAAGTTTTCATAAAAATACAATTAATAAGGAAAAAATAAATATAAATTATGCACTACAAAATAAATGTTCATTAAAAATATTTTAAAATTTATAATATTTTATTAAAGATTAGCTAAAATGACTTAATTTTTCTTATAATATAAAAAATAAAATAACTTAAAAAATACAAAATTATAATATTATAAAATTATCCAAAATATATTAAATGAAATGCCAACTATATTATTTATTTTTACAGATATCACTTCTAATTTTTATGTAAAAAAAATACCATCTATTTTAACTACTTCATAGTTAGCAATTTATTAGAGCCTTCGAAGAAAATTTCCATCCCGCCACAATTTTTCAATGTAAAAGTGTAACATTTGTGAAAGCAAGATGCATTGTGTATCTTCTTTTCATCAAGCTCATATGATACATTGAATGATGGAAACCATTGCAAAAGATAATATCTCATCTGCAAGTTTAGTTTAAAAAGGATATGTGTTGCCCTTGGTCAGAATACGAAAAAGGGAAAGATCAAATGATAAATAATTATAAATGGCAACACCTTCATGAACAAGCCATATGCAATTAAAATTCTAGTTATATGTAAACAAGTAGATGACTAATGAAGGGGTTGCTTCCATTAAAAAAACCTATTTTATAATTTTTTTAAAGGTATTAAAACTATCAAGAGCTATTACTAGACCATTGTTGAGTGCTATTTATAGGAGTTGAGTAGGCAGTTCTAAATATGTTCAAATGAGCCTCCTCTTCTCCAATTTCTTCATGATGGATGAGATTTTGGGTGTTAAATGTAGGTTTGAGTACTCTGCAAATATGGTGTAATATGAATATAAAATCTCTAATTTGTTTGTTCGCGGAGATGAAGATGGAGCCAATTATGTGTTTGACAAGATTATGGGTGTCATGGTGATTAGGACCATGCACATTCATGATGAGAGTATCTAGACAAATGTTTCAAAACCTATGTACATGCCTTGTGTTATCTAGTATGTGGGATATAACTTGTAGAGAAAATTGTTAACATGTGGAATTTGGAGGTTGTCTAAGAAGCAATTAGCAAGATTCTAGCTATAGTATGCACTAGGGTGGTAATGGGAGTCTGGAATCTTGATGAAGTAGAAAAGAAAATAAGAAGAGGGCTTGAAAGCTATTTAGGAGGTGTGCTGAAAAGAACGTTGATCTCAATTCATTTACCCGTTTGTTTGCTGGAATTGACCTAGAATTGGAAAATGGGAATTGGTGAATTGGTATGGCCAATTCCAATTTTGGTACAAAATGAGCATTTCTCCAATTTCACCTCTTGACCTGGAATTGGAATTGAGAATTGAGAATTCAATTTTGAGAAGGGAAACTAATTCCTGTTTTCTAATTCCAGGTCAATTCCAGCAAACAAACAGGCTTAGTAGCAAACAAATGGGCTTAATAGATACTAAGCCTAATCTATTTTGACCCTGTATAGTTTGTGACCATCATTACTATTTGTGCAAGGAAGGGGGTTGATTTCTCCGCAACATGAACTGGATATTATGTATTTTTTTAATAAAAGAAGGGGGATGTATCCATATGAAAACACTTTCCTATAAATAAAAACACAATATTAAACTAACCTCTAATATTATATTGGGGATGATCCAATAGTGCTACGATAAGTCCCCTGTTGAAAGGACAGTCATGAGTTTTCTAATGGGACGACTGTTCATGGTGTCTTCATCAACATAGATTTCTAATGAATGATAAATTCTGCCCGCACATGGTTTCTAAGCTTACAGAGGTTTGCAGTGGCACTGAGCACATTCTACGGAGTGGAGTGATAAGGAGAGACAAACGTGGCAGTAGGAGAGATAAGAGATTGACTAGGAGTAATAAGAAGGTATTAGCTAGAGAGATAAGTAGGCATGTGACTAGTGGAGAGATAAGGAGTGCTAGAGAGATAAGAGTCTGCCGCCGGGGAGGAAGGAAAAGGGATAATAAGTAGCTTCATAGTGATAATGAGGAGAGTCATCAGGTGAATACAAAGAGATAAGGTGTGAAGAAGAGAGAAAAATGGACTAATGTACACGATAAATTAGAGGCAAGTTCAATAGGTTAAGACTAATCTAAGAGGCGTTAATGTCTTGACAATTACAATTGTTACCACAGGGATGAGGTCGCTCTAATGTGATCACAATGGTTCAAAGTTCCCGTTATTCTTTGATACTATATTTTTCTCATATTCAATATCAATACTATAATATATTAATATTTATTTATATTACATTATATTAACATTTTTATATCGTTTTTTATTCTACATCTATATTTATCATATACACAATCATGTTTTCAATAATAGAGTTCAACGTGGAAAATATGGGGCGCAATGTGGGAATATTGGCATATGTAGTCTGATATCCTCTAAGCTGATTTAGATTGTCTCCTATGAGATCTTCTAAAGGTCGAGGGTTTGAGATTGGTTAGTCTTCTGAAGGTGGGGTATTGTTTGGAGGTGGTTCTGAATTGTTAACGGGGTCATTGGGAGGGTTTTTTGATTGATTTAAGTCCATATCTGATTACAATTAAAACCAAAATAGACAATTATAATAAATTTTTAAAAAAATGATAAACAATATCAATTAAACCCTAGATTTTATTTAAAAAAACTACAAATTTCAATTAAAAAACAAAAACAACAAACAAAACTTAAAAATTTTACATACCTGTTCAATTTGGAGATATTTCTCAAATAGGCAAATCGGATATCAGATAGGTTTCGGATATCCAAAACCTTGGGCTGTGTTTGACTTTTTCATAATGAAAACTGAGAACACAGCTCGCGGACCTTAAAAATAAGTTTTCCTGACAAATATTGGATATTTGATAATATCGGATATCTGATTAGGCTTGTGCTTTGGGCTTTTGGTTTGGCCAGGTGTACTGACACCCAGGCCTACTAAAAAGTCAACAAGCTTTTTACTGCGCTTTTGGACGAGTGAAAATGAGGATTTTTACATATCACCAATTTTTGGCATACCATGAACCTGCACATACCCTTGTCAAGGGCCCTTGGTTTTCAAACCAAAACATCGAATTTGAAACCCTCGATCATGCACTCAAGTTGCAGAGCCATGGACCAAGATCCCAGGGTCCTTTCCCTAATCATATCTTCAAATCTTTCATTCCATGTCCCTCTTAAAAATATTCACTTTGGAGGAGATGAGATCCATTGGATAAAAATTAACGAATCAATCATTTCGGTTGTTTCTTTTTCATTAGTCAAATCACCATCAAAATAAAAATGTAATAACGTTTTCATAAAAAACTTAATGTTAATTCTAAATCCAAATAAATAAATTCGGTTGCTCCATACTAGCCTACTTTAAATCTAACT
This sequence comes from Thuja plicata, assembly GCA_018584345.1. NCBI lineage: Eukaryota > Viridiplantae > Streptophyta > Pinopsida > Cupressales > Cupressaceae > Thuja > Thuja plicata. The sequence goes on along the minus strand of MU224951.1, from coordinate 14,305,197 downwards.
TTCCTTTCCCAATGTTATTTTATAACTTAATTTTTTAATCTAAAATAATACCAAAGAAAAAAAAAGATTTCTTACTCTTAAAGCAACGTTAAAAAAATTATTTGTTTCAAAGCTTGATTAAGAATAATATCTTGATTATATTTCTAACATCTTGTTCAAATAATAATCATGCTAGATGGTCATATTCCTCGTACTTGACCAGGCAGTAAGAAAAAACATTAAAGATCAGAGAGTCCAGAGTAACTTTACCTTGGTTTTTTCCATGTTTCCAATTTTAATCTTACTCCAGTACTTAACTTCGACAATTCTTATTTCAAGTTCAATTATAATTGATTTATACTTTGAAAAATATTTTGAGTCTCATAAAATCAGTACTAAAAACTTGATTGTATTCTCCTAATGTTAGACCAGGTTACTTTATTAACAATTCTTCTTAAAAAAAATATATAACATATCATAGCAACTTCTATGCAAGCATTTGATCGAGGAAATTTGAGTAGCTCTATGTGAAAAACAATCCAACATAAATGGTCAAAATGAGCATACAATGCATAATTACACATTGGTTCAGGATTGCTATGATTATTTTTTTGTCACAAAAATAACCAGGGTTTTTGTGAGCTCAATCATCATATTCTATGACTAACGCACGTTTCTTCACACTTTATTTGAGTAGAAAGATCTCAACAAAAAATATAATGTACTTGTGGAGATCTAGACTTGAATTCTAACAAACACAAAAGAAATTCTCTATGATCTAAATTTCTTTGTGCACTAATCATAAAGGAGAGGAGATTCTTAATAACAATGGCACCTCCTAGTGAACAATTTTGTACATAAAATCTAAGGGCACTTATAAGACCTAAAGATATTGGATAATACCTAAGGGTGCATGTAACACCTACGAGCATTGTACGTAAAATACATGCATTATATGTAGAACCTATGCATTATATGTAGAACCTATGAGCATTATGTATCCCATCCTCTGCATTTTTTCCATTGTAAAATCAATTTACACATGACATACATTGTAAAATCAATGTACATATGACATACAAGAAATGTATCTAAAACCTAGGAGAATTATGAGTGTAACAAAAACCGCAAAAGATAGGAGACTTGCACTCCAACAAAATATTTATCATATAGTTTTAAATACATAATCATCATCTTGGCATATATTTGAGGATCATTTATAATACACTTGTTCCCAAATAACATTAATTTACAGGGTTTATCCTCATAACATGAGAATTAATAAATAAACAATTTATTTATTAATAGAAATTTATAACTATAAGGCTATAATGTGAAAGGTTGTGACCGATTTTACCAACCCCTTTGGTTGATTTAGATATTGACAATCATAAAACATATTATACATTATGAATATATAGTTTATACACTAGTTTATGTCAAATTCACGACTACATGTATTAAGCATATTAATGCATTCTATATACATGTGAAGCATCATGGAAAATAGGAGAGGAGAGAAGATATCTCAATCCAACACAAACTATTTGATTTAGCTTGCAAATCTGTAACTCTAAATTGTCAATTTCAATTTCAAAACTTCTTACAACTCAGTTCTCCTATTCAAAACTCATATATATGTTGTTGCTACATGTATGTGCAAGACCTTAAACCTAAATTCCATTTCTTTTTAAACCTCAACTATGCATTAACTACTGTAATTAAGTACTACGATTTTGAAAAGGCATGCAAATCTGCAGCTCTAAACTCCATTTTCTTTTAAGTCTCATCCCTCTAACTCTGAACTCCATTTTTTTAATAATCTCCATCTATTCTTCGAAACACTTAGAGATGATGAACACTGATTGTATATTATCCTTTTCTAAATCCCATCTATAATCTGTTCTTAGACTTATTCAAAGATGATAAAAACTACTTGCACATATTAAAAAATGATGAGAACTGATTTGCATTTTGTTTTTCTTGGAAATCCAACATATAATCTATTCTTAAACATATTTAAAATGTTTTCTTTTTCTAAATCCAATTTAAAATCTATTCTTCAAACATATTCGCAGATAATAAAAGTCACTTCTTTCTTTTCCTTGCTGCATTTTATTTTTTTTTAAAACTCAAGTTCAGCATTGACTCTGCAAAGTCAGGTTCCTTCATATTTAACATTGAACTCACCAGTGGCAACTAAAACGAATTTTTAACATTGACCCGTTTTAACATTGACTATAAAATTCACTGGTAATATCTAAAATGGATGTCAACAATGCAAAGTACATCTTAATATTATTAGTGGCCTACCACTTTCGCCAAAAAAAAAAAAAAAATGCAAAGTACATCTTATACAACATCTGGTAGATCTGGTATGGGACCTCCTGTTACCTATTACTCATAGTCAAACTGGTTTTTCATTGATGAAATTTGATTCCTGAGCTTCCTTTCTAATTCTCTATATATTAATGATCTCCATCCATGTCAAAATATAAATTAAAAATCATTGGCATATAATACAAATCATACCCCATATATGAAATCCATTCATATTATTAATTTACTGTCATAACAAGCTGTAAAAGTCAAAATCGTGGCAACAAAAAAGCATTCAGTCCCCAATATTTTAAGGTTATCGAGAGTATCAAGGTCACACTGAAAAAGAGTTCAACAGAAGTCCATTCATTTTGTAATGAATAAAGTCTGCATAGTAAGATTCAGGAAATAGTGAGAAAGGAGTGTGAGACCTCACACTCACACACTTCCGAAGACGAGAGCCAAAAATTGATTGAAGTTTCACGGGACCTAATGTCAAAAGACCGAAACACATTTTGTTCAGACCAAAAGCAGGCACACAACTAAGCACAGGGAGCAACAATGCCTGTTGTGGGAGGAGGATCCCTGTCATCAAAATTGTTCCGACCTCCCAATCCAGTAGCTGGAGGATCACAAGAATCGGGTAAAATCCAGTCTACACCATCATCCACTTCTTCAGTTTGCACATTTTCTTCTTGAGCATTAGCTCGAACAGGGGATATGGCCAACTCCAACCTAGGAAAGTGTTTGTCATTTCTGGTGTGTTGAGTCCACTCAGTGCGCCTTGTAGAGGGGGAAGACCCCCCACATCGACCTGATGCATGGCTGCGAAATCGTGGTTTGCTCCTAGAGCGGCTAGGACGAACTTGAGCTGCAGAAAAGCCCCTACAAGATCCCACTTGAGGCTGATTTGTGTCCTCAGGGTTACCCCAACCATACCATTCAGTTTGAGAGCCCACTTGAGGCTGATATATGTCCTCAGGGTTACCCCAACCATCCCCTTCAGTAGTTGGAGGATCATGGATGTCAGCTACGTCCCACCCAGAACCAACATTTAGAGCTCCATTTTGTGCTCTTTCTTGCTGACCACCACTTTGATTAGAACATACAGCCTGCTGGAATGCTGGTGCTTGTTTGTCATTTGTAGGGGGTGAAGCCCAATTAGACTGTCCACCAAAACGACCCCCTGATCGGCCTCTATAGCGACCTCGAAACTGTTGTCTGCCTCTAGATCGATTGGTGCAAGGTCGGGCTGAATAATGGTTTGTATTAGGATTGGCTTGGGACCCTGTAGGATGTTGACCCGTGTTGCCAAAGCTGTCAGTACCTCCCCATCCATTGGTGGGGACATCACCAACATCTGGCATGCCCCACCTTGAATCATTATCCGTTACATTCTGCACATTTTTTTCTTGCTGAGCTGTTGCCTGATCAGTGTTTTGGGGAATCACCCTAGACCGGTTGGCGCAAGGTCGAGCCAAAGAATGATCTATATTAGGGTTTGCTTGAGACCCTGTAGGATGTTGGCTCCTGCTGTCAAAGTTGCCACAACTTCCCCATCCATTGCTCAGGAGATCACCACCGTCTGGTATACCCCACCTTGAAGCATTATCCACCACCACATTTTGCACACTTTTTTCTTGTTGAACTCGTGACTGATCAGTGTCTTGGGGAATCTCCCTGAATGTGCATGAGCCATGGCTGATGGATGTAATGAGCTCTTGGAGACGCTCCACCTCCATGGTCACCTTTTTAACTTGATCTTGAAAAGCCGGTCTTTTAGCTTTGGGAAGGTTGTGGGCTGAAACTACAACACAAGGTGTCCCACAATCAAAAAAATAATGACAATATACAAATTAAAAAAAAATGACACCTACATTCCAGAAAGATGCACAGTTCCTATTCTATCTCAATTGTATAACATGTCACATTAAAGTACTATGAAAAAGGTTACCATGCACAATATTAACAAGGAATGCACATATTAAAAAGGCTATGGCAAACAATTGAACAGAAATGTCTTAAATGTATCCTCCATCGTTTACCAAATCGTTGCACATAAAAGTCCATACAGTACAACATAAATTGAATAAATCTCTCAACAAATGGCTAAAACATCTAGAAACACCAAGAAGTTGACATAAATATGCAGGAGCTAATCTCCAAATCACGAGAGGAAATCGATAGTCAAATCTGCAGTTTATCATTTAAGTATTAAAAACTCTGTTGACGTCTGATACAGCACAATATATTGTCAATTGGCAATGCATTCCAATCAAGAGTAGAATTGGACCAATTGTAGAGCATCCAATATCACGAGAAGAAATGACGCATTTGTCAAACAAGCAAAGCTCTATATTTCTTTGATCTGTCAGGCTGGCAATGTACACTAGACAGTCAAGGCATACCCGACCACAGAGCTGTAGAGATCTTGATCTCCATTCACATGGCATATATTGCATAGGATCTAGAGATAATGTAGATTCTACAACAGATTGGCTCTTGATATTTCAGCACAATCCCACAAACCATGTTATAATACTGGTAATGAAAAATGGAGTCCCTTAAAAACGATCAATTATCTTATACCATGGAGACTCGTTTTAATATGCCATGGAACTACCTTGCTTGCAGTGAATCAATCTAGGAGACTATATTTTGATGTCACTCAAGGGCATTTCATAGGTTACTAATTTAAAGGAAACATTTGCTAATGTAGCCCTTACACAACTAAATATGAAATTTTGTTTTTCAAGGTTAGCTTGTTTGCCGAGCATCAACATAAATGAGTCTTCTGGGAAAAACTACATTATCAATTTTAAATACAAAATACTCTAGCATCCTATACAATTCAATATGTTTCCAATTGGCAGTATATTCAAATCAAGAAAGAAAATTGACAATGTGTAGGAGACCGAAATCAAGAGAAGAAATGGATCAATTCTAAGACGAACAAGCATAGTAATTCGTTTCTTTCAAACTTGTAAAGCTAGCAACGTGCACAAAATGGTTGAGACATGCATGACACTATCACTAGGAAAAAAAGAGAAGAAAAAAAAATGAGCAGAGATCTCGACTCGAATTTTACATAGAACTATTGCATAAAGCCTGCCTATATATTCTACAACAGTTTACTATTTATATTTTAGCACAAAATGTGGCAGCAAACACCAGTAATGAATGCCAACATGACTTTCTTAAAAAAAATCTGTTCTAGAAGGTACTATTTTGACTCAGCATGGAACTAGCAATTAAGTTAATTGCAATCCATGGCTTGGTACTACAGGCTTCTGATGCAGGTACTACTCTGATTCTTATACCTGGGGAATACTTAAGTCATAACCTATATCTTGGTTGCTGAACTTTATCCTCACCTCTATTTCCTAGCACAGTTCTTGCCATATTCTGTAACAGCTCTTTCTTTGATTCTGTTTTAAAGGCTTCAGAAGGCGGCTCTAAAAGAGAAACTTCTGAACGACTTCTAGTCAGTTAGACATGAGAGAGCTTACCATTTGATCCAGCCCTTCTTGTCTCATCCTTCAAACGATCGATCAACTCAATAAGTGGATGGCCATTTGATTCACAAACTGGTGCTTTTCCCTTATCACCCCGCACTTGTGGTGTTGATACAGCTGACCCTTTGACTGTAAAACAACAAAAACAACCATAGGAAAGAAAAGTAAGTTAGCAATACCAGCAGCAGATTGATTAACTTGTTGCAACTTTCTTTGCCAATAGATTATAGAAACAGTCGCTCTGTTTGGAAGCTTCACTTTACATAACCTCAGCACTTAATGGCGACAAATAAATCTCATAAACAAGCCCAAAAGTAAATTTAAGCTATCAAAACTCTTAGCCTCTTTTTGCTTGAACTTTTATTGCATCTTACTAAAGAAGGAAATGCCTTACTTTGGACTTGTACAAAGACCTTAGATAATAGCTTTACGTTCCAATACAACAATGATTTGTTTACAAAACCAACCTTATGTATCTGCCTTAATGTTTTAAACCGTTGGCACTCTTCAAACATATGTTACATGACCAAACTCCATGCCAATAACAGTTGTTTTCCAAAGCTAGAGTTGCTTTTGACCCCAAGCAAATAGATCTAACAGCATTGATAGTGATTGAATCATGTCTGTCTGGTCAGTATAGAATTATCATTTCTATCTTCTATACACCTAATCTAATTTCATTAGAATTACTATAAAACTCCCTACTAGCAAACCATTCTTATTACATAACTATTGCCTGTTTAGATTGAAGCACTACCAATAATGCATATTGCTATTCATATTGAAGCTTAAACGAGGACTTGAAACCTATAATCAAGTTTCAGTGAAGATAAAATTCTGTTCTTATCAAAATGAATATGTTCAGTGTTATCCCTGGAGAAAAAATCTCATAGAAAGGGAAAAAAAAAAAAAAATCTCACATTCTTTAAGAGCAGACCACGCAACCATAGCTGCATTGTTTTCTGCTTTCTTTTTACTATAGGCAGGTTTGCCTTCAAATTCCATCCCATTAAACTTCACTGTGCTTGTGAAACTAGACCCACATGATACATTGGGTTTAGTTGTCGTGTACACTGGTAAAGGACTTCCTTCTTTCTGTGCTTTTACCTCCAAAAGAATCTTGCCTATAGGTGACTCAACCTGTGAAGAGAAACACTGTTAGTTTATACCTTCATGATATGCAGCTTCATTAAGGAGCAAATGATGTCCCACCAAAGACACATAAAATGAGAAGTAGCATAAGAATTTTACCAAGGTAGATACTCTATCAGAAAATGAATTGAGTGCTGCCAGTGCAGCAGCATGTTCAGCTTGCCGCACTTTATCAAATGATCCTGGACTCTCAAATGTTTGACCATCAAAACTAACTATTGCCTTGAAACAAGGCCTATGTGGAGGACCAACACGGATACTGGAGTAAGCCGGGCAATGTAAACCACATATCGTAGAAAAATCAATCAACTGACTTTTATGATCGCCTGCATACCCATTGAGCATAACTAGGGTTAATTTAATTTAATAGGGCATGTTAACAAATCAAATTTGCTTTGAACCATAATCAAATTGTTATAAAACTGACCAAACTTATCACAAAAAATCTGTCCGATTAGCAACATTTTTTATGCAAGCCAGCAGACTTCCAAGCAAAAGAGTTTAAACTTAATCTTACAAAACTCTGTTATGCGCATACGTGTTAACTCACGAAATACTTTTTCACTTTACTTGAAAAAAAACTCAATCCGTGGGTCATGTGACTTGAGAATCCTTGAATATTTTCCCTCTTGTTTACAAATGTGATTGTATACTCTAAATCTTGCATCATATTGCTATCTATATTTAAAAATTATTAGTTAATATGAGATCTGTTACACTTTTTTTTAAATGTTCATTATCCAATAAATGCTATAGAATTTTGTTTTCAATCCACTTATCTTGCTCTCATAGAGGTTATAACCTTTTATGCATGAATCATTTTCTCAACATAGCTTGGCTAATTTCTTTATTTTATTTTGAAATTTTGAAGTCATTCCAAACAGTTTACCATAAATTTCTCTGATTGTCTATTTGTATATATGTCCAGCTGCCAGCATCAATTTGTACATATACCCAGCATCATTTTGCCAAATCAAAGAAAGTACTAAGGGCTGTATTCCTGATCGATAAATATAGCATGAATTTATAATATATATAGAAAAACCAAAGCAAAACTAGACAACTACTGCCTCATTTCTGTCAGATTAACAGAAACAAGGAGGTTTGAATTGTACTAGAAACAACCCACATAGCAGACTATGATGCACACCTCATCTTTCTGCCTAAGGTTCTATTTCTCTTTATTTTTCCCTGGATCTAACTTAGCTTACATAATTGAAATAAAGCATGCCTTGGATGCTCCCTTCTATGGTTGGAGAATATTTAGATACCATCCAACATATGATAATTCATAACCACTTTTGGTTAGCCATGGAGAATGAAATTAGATGAGAAAGAACAACTAATATGTGAACCCCATGAGTGACCCACTGAAGTCCCGGTCTCATTGAAATCTGAATAGCTACAATAAGAGATCAAGTCAGTAAGGCCAAGAACAGAGTTATTAAAGGATACACAACCACAGGTCACACAGATAAAATGTATACATGCACCTCTACCAGGGCAGAAGTAGAGAGATTACCAAGTAAACTAATGAGTCTCAAGAATAAGTGCCAACACATATTATGGTAAATTATAGACAAATCAGGCAAAAACTTCAGCCATCATCATCCAGGTAAGCATTCACCCTAAATCAGGGAGAATTGCCTAAGTTCAGAGTTTCAGTTCTCAATGATTTAATGAATAGTTGCTTCTTTGAATGGGACAGGAATCCATATACCAAGCGTACAGATATATAACAGAAAAGGGAGTGTCATTGTGATCTTGTGGGGTCACCGAAGCAGGAATCATGAAATGGTGAGTGTGGTCTACCATCAGAATCATAAAAAGAGATTCACAATCACTAGGGAATGCTACAGATGGGATATACACACACACAGTATAGCAAAAGAACCAACAAATTATTGTAACTTCTTGTCAAAAGTCTAAAATGCAGGGACCAAATAGCATTTCAGTTTTATACATCTCTCCATATATTTTAAGTTAAACTGTAATTAGAGGCATTGTGAATATAATAATATGATTCATTGTTAGTTACTGCAAAATAAATTTCAATTGGCAAGTAAATGAATTATTTACAGTGACCATTCCCATGTGTCCAATCATAATTCCTTATTGGTCAGCATGCGGAAAACTTGAGTTCGCAAAATTGCAAATACAAATAGACTATTTTATGCAAATATCAAGACTACCTCGTGAATATGTTTTCTTGGCACAGAAATGATGAGAGCCTGAGCTAATGGTGCTAATAACTTGTTTGAACCTCTGTCACATACAGAAAAAAGTAAAAATGCAGCAAGAATCGTGAAAAGGAAGATGTAATCTACCTTTGGAATCATAGAAATAGATTCACAATCACTACGAAATGCTACAGATGTTATATACATACATGAAATACAGGAGAAATTATTGTGACTTCTTGTTGCAAGCATCTAAAAAGCAGGGACCAATTAGAATTTCAGTTTCATGCATAACTCTCTGAATGTATTTTAACTCTAATCAGAGGGATAACAAGTATATAGTTCATTATTAGTCACCGCAAAGAAAATTTCAGTAGGAAACTGGCTGAAAAATTTACAGGTGACAGTTGCTACTTGATATGTATCCAATCATAATTCCAGGATTCCTTACTGGTTAAGTATGCAGCAGATTTTACTTGGTAAAACAAAGACTAATTTGCAAAAGATCAAGATACCTAGTGTAGATCCAATCATAACTAATAGATATGTTTTATGGTCACCAAAATGACGAAAGCCAGAGCTAATGGTGATAAAAAACCTGTCTGAACCACAGTTGTCACACACATAGAGAATAAAGGAAGATTAATGAGATTGTAAAAATTATTGAAAAGTGTAAAGAGTAGCATCAGTACTAGTAAATAATCAAGCAAGCAACTAACAAGTAGACATTATTAAAAAACTTAATACATCTAAATAGAGGAAGTCAAAAAGCTAGGTGAAAGATTTATCGGTAAACTGGCTTCTTGAAAGACATCTTCTGATCTACATAAACCAAAGGGCTAGATGAATGAAGCAGAGAGGCTAGGTGAAGGATTAATAACTATACTGCCTTTACATATGCATAAACTAATGGACCAGATGCCATTGGTTAACTAATAAAATTCCATTTGATGAAATGTGGATTATGCTAAAAACTATTACACAGCTAATAAAACCAGAAGCTCTCTTATGATCACTGTCATGGACTTCGAAAATACTCTCTCAAGATATTGTCTTACATTGATATTAAAAAAAGTATTTTAAAGAAAATTTGTGGTCTCATACATCATGGACCATCCTCATACACAATTAATTATCATTTATTCAAAAAGTTATCGCATGCAGGGGAGAAAATTAGAATATCTTTGCACACAGTAGGAACAAGAAAAGATTTTAACATAAAATTCATGCCGTTCCATTCCAACTTATTTCTTAATTGTTTCAAACGATAAACTTGATGAAAACTCCATTGAATATTTTCTTTCATGAATAAATCAAAATACAGAAAGAAAATGCTTTGATAGAATACAATGGATATACCTGGACAGAACTGGGAAATTGATGATATTCTTTCTTCTGGTTGTTGTAAGTCCTCAGTCCGCTGCCTCTTTCCTAGTATTTCTGTAGCTATATTATTTCCTTGTTCTTTGTTTTTCTCATTCCCAGGATTTCCAGAAGTCGAACAGATGTTTCCCATATTTTGGGTATCTGTTCCTCTTCCAGAATTGTCGAATGCTGACAATTCTAGAGGAGATACAAATTGTACTCTCGAGCTGACATTTGAGTGAGGACAAATTTGTGCTACTGGTACTGTCTGTTCTTTCTGCCCACTTGTTGGTAGCATATTTGTTATGTCAGACTCAGAAGTCGAGGGAAAATTTCCAGGTGGTTGCAACATTTCCTCTTTGTTTGCTTCTTGCAAATTTGAATGTATTTCGCCAGACTGGATTTGGTCTGCGATTAATTATGCACCATATTTTAGACCATTAATGAATAATCCTATGGTCAGATTAAAAATGAAAAAGCAAAACCCACCAACATTCAAAATATATTTAATGTACAAAATAAAATATTTGAAAGCTATAAAACACTTGAAATCAACAAAGCCGTTGCCTGCACCAAGGATTTCAAAGGCCTTGGTTGTTGATCATACCCTTTCCCGTATGATGAATTTCTTTAACAACTAGTCAATCAATCTAAACAGCAGTCAGGTCCAACAAGGACAATTTCAGCAGTTACCAAACACTAATTAGAACAACATAATCCTCCCCTTTAGACACCTTTGTGCTGATTCATCATAATGGGCTACAGTATATGCAGCCGCTCCCTAATTATAGAACAAAATTCGCAGGGAAACGTATTGCTTGGAGTTTCTAGATGACCTGCATAATTGTTTTTGATTCAACATTTCAATTAAACTGCTTCATTCATCAAGAAGAACATGCACACAAAAGGATGGGCTTGAAATATTCTGAGTAGAAACTGGAAACTATTATATAGTTCACCCAGAAACTCTGAGCAACACTCCAAAACAGTTGAGGTATGCCCAATACAGAACCATCATAACTGTGTTATGCCAATAAGCCAAATTTCCTAAAGAAGCCTCTACCTGATGCAAAAGATGAGTACCACCCATGAATATGAAACCTAAACTGCTGACACAACAAAAATACTACTGTAACTGAAAAAAGTAGGCATGGCTAACAAGAAAAAAATTGAACTCTACCACTGTTACCTTAGGAAGTTCAGAATTGCATGCCAAGAAACCAAGACTTGGAAAGCAGCTCTGAGTTGATGCAAAATATGAGTAACACCCATGCCAACAAGACTTGCACATACTGTCATTTTGGGAACTCAAAACTATTGACTTGAAAAATATAACTGTAACTTAAAAAACCAGGCACAGCCAAAGTATAAAGTAGGCTTTACCACTGTCACTCTAGAGAGCCCGAATTTCCATGTTAAACAAAAACATAATGGAGAAGATGTGTGTACCAGTAAACAGGATACCTAGATCCCTGTTTCTCCAGGTAACAAAACCAAAAAATGGTCATTCCCAAGGAGTTCATGACTGCTGTTGATGAAGTAAGGCAATCAAAGCCAAAGGAAAACTAGAGCTATACCACTATCACTGCAGAAAAAGCCAAACTATAGACCCAATAACAGAAAATATTCCAACTTTCTGGATAACTGAAACACACCTGACACTGTTGGAAAGCTACAGACGAATGGATTATATTAATATAAGATAGCAAAACAACATTATCCAACAAAAAGGCATTGGCCTGCAGTGCAGCAGTTGCTGCTTCTCTTTGTAATAGTATGATCTTATGTTCAATTCCCGAAATGGGAGCTTAAATAAACTTAATATAAAAAAAACATTATCCAACAAAACCCTCATGCTGTTCAAAAACTATGGCCCAGTAAATACTCAAACCAACAAACTTCGAATAAGGCATTTATACCCCCATATATTCAACATAGGCTACAAATGGGATTCCACTAGGTAGCTTGGGTTCCCATTTTTCAAGAGTAGGTGATTCTGTGTAAGTGTAACATTGGAAAACAATTAAATTTAGGCTCTGATCCTTTAGTAGCATTACACTCCAAAAACTCACAATTAACCCAAGTAATCACCACCTGACTCATTTGCCATTTCAGAAGCGGTTCTGATATTTATTTTATGCATAAATCTCCTTTTTAAGTTCAATTTTACATCTAGGAGAAGAAAAATAAACGCATAGGAGGATTATAAAATTCTAGCTATCCAAGTTAAACTTTGAATAAATTGTTTTTAATTAAAATTCTGAACATTATTTGAGGGTTTCTCTTTTAATTACACCCTAATGAGGGTTCAATATAGAACATTACCCTGAAATTTTGAACACTATTGAGGGTTTGTCTTTAATTATTACCAACTGAGGGTTCAGTATAGAGTTTTGGGTTGGCCCTAAATAGGAGGCTGTGTTCAATGATAGTGGTACTTGCCTATTATCTTAGGACCAGACGTGTATATTCTTTTACATATACCCTCATTGGTAAAAGTAATTTTTTGTTTATTCAATTATTAGGGGTTTTTAACTATGTTACCCCGGAGGGAGGACAGGGGGACGAGGAAACGGGTTTGCGGGATGGATTTTTTTTCCCAGAGCAAGTGACAGATTTTTTTTTCCGAAGCAAGGGATGGCTTATATATATATAGTGGTACTTGTCTATTATCTTAGTACCAAGCATGTATATTTTTTTACATACACCCTCATTGGTAAAAGTAAAAATTTTGTTTATTCAATTATTAGGGGTATTTAACTATGTTACCCCAGGTTTTTGGGACAAGGGGACGAGGAAACAGGTTCGCGGGATGGATTTTATTTTCCCGGAGTAGGGGACAGCAAATATTTATATATATGGAAATCTGAAATTTCAAATATATTCAAGAATAATACAACATTGTAACAATCATCATAGCAACATAATAACATTGTTAAATCTAAAATTGATGATCATTCATCAAATTATCGTAGATCATAGCATCAAATGAATTAAATGAGAGTTCAAATTTCAATTTCATAAATTCATAGATATAATTGTTTCATATCATATATCAAAATGTGATCAGGCTGCAAGTTTACACAAAATGAAAAGTATCATATTATATATCATTATTCAATTATCATTGCATAAATGTATCATATAATGTCAGAATACTCAAAGTCTCAAAGTCAAAATGAAAACAAAGATAGTATGTTGCCGCTCCTAATCTTGATCCATATCAATGTCACTGCCACTGTTAGCCTAAGCCTCAAAGGTTGCATCATCCAACGGAATGTGGACCAATCCCTCTAGTGTGTCATCCTCATCAACATGGGTGGCATCTTCGGGATTAATATCTCGTTGTAACGCTGGAGTAGAGTCTGACGATCCGTAAGTTGTAGAGCACTATGGACAGCCACTAACTTCTCCGCTCATCTAGAGGTAAGCCTATTCCTCTTGACGGAGTGGATAAATCCATATGTAGACCAATTCCTCTCTGCAACAGAGGAACTAGCAACCTATGAGAGGAGACGAATGGTAAGTGTCCTCAACTCTGGTGCATCTAACCCATGCCATTGCAACCATTCAATGGGGTTTATCTATGCCATTATTGCTCTATCCATCTTCGCATCTAGTGTGCTAAAGTTTAGACCATTAAGGTTTGTGAAGGCGACCCATTGCTCATGAAGTCTACCAGAGTCCTCAGGGGAATACACCTTTTGAAGGGCCTTCATAAACCCATGTCTTACCTTGATATAATCGCTAGGAATGAACCTTCCACACCTAGGCTCATAATATTTTGGATTCAGTGCAAAGGCTGCCCTATGGAGTGGAGAGTTCATAGCACTCCACCTCTGCATGACAATTGGCTTAATATACTCATCATATAAGTCCAATTGATTATCCTTACCACAATTATCTCCTTCATCTTCTGAATCATGTTGTCAACAATCTCATATATCTCTCCAAGGCTAGGAGAGTCTGTATCAACATATCTGATGACATCTACAATAAGAGAGATGATGGAGAAAACATATCTACAATAAGAATAAACACAAAATCAGAATTTTTTAAATTAAATCACTAAAAATCAGAATTTTTTAAATTAAAATCAGAAATTTAAAAATCTGAAAATTGAAAACAAATTTCGGATTTTTAATTAAATCTGAGAATCAACAATGTCTTACCTCATAGTGGACCACCAATTGTCATCAAGGATCCTTTGTTTGATGGCTTTTCCTTTAGGAGTGTTTACATTAGGCCATCTATTCCACTTTGAATGCACTACCATCATTTGTAGAGCATCATGCACTTCAACCATTATCTCTAACAAAATGTAGTAACAGGCATATCTTGTCTCTACAGGTTTGAGAAATTCATTCTTTGAAAATGTCCTAAAGAGAGCAAGTGAGGTGTGGTGGTTGCAAATGAACATTTGAATATTTCTAAATGTCACCACTTCCTTTACCCAATCCAATTTCCCCATGTCCTTCAATGCATGAACACAACATGGAGTCCAAAAGATGTGCTTGTAAGCACCCTCCACCATCAAACCAGCCAATTTGCACACACGTGTTGAATCAATGATCACCTGAACAATATTTGAGGGCCCAACTTTCTTTATGGCCCCTCTCCAAATGCTAAACTGAAAATCTGCATCCTTGTGTTTCCCTAAACAATTAACAGCTCTAAGAAAATAAGAGCCAACTATGCATGTGACCATGATTTTGATGAGTGGCCGATGACTAATATTGGTCCCCCCATCCATCACAATGGAACAACCTATCCTCATCCAAGTACACCTTATGTACTCCATCACCAAAATCACCTTGGAATATGCTTTGTCAAGGAGGGTAGTGCATAGTTTATGATCTTGAGGGGGTACAAAAGAGGGACCAATATTAGCTATGTCTTTCATCATTTTTTTGAAGTAAGGAGAACAAGCCACATGAAATGGGATGGCATGGGCATAAAAGAAATTAGTGACGAAAATCTTTATCAATTCCCATGCCTACACATTAAACAAATTTGAAACTAACCCTGGCTGCCCACTATCACTAGCCTTCCTCTTTCCTTTTTTCATTTTTTTTGCTTCCACACTATGAATTGCACTACCACTAGATGACATAGGGTGATGAGTAGATGGCTGTGAGGGCTGAGGCATTGTGAAGGGCAGACCTTTAGACTTTGCTTTCAGCCGCCTTGTGTAATCTATAACGCTCTACTGTGCATCGTCCTTTAGATTTTTACAATATTCAACTCCTTTGCCCGAAACACCCAAAAATGAGACCACACCCTTGTGTAGCTCCCTCTAATTTCACTTTCGCGTTTATGACAAATATATGCCCTACTTCAACTGGAATTTTTCTTTTTGACATCTATTGGAAGAACAAAGCAAAGTAGAGGTTTTTGGGGTTAAAAGGGGCATTGTACAAACTTTTTTAAGACAGTTGAAGGGATTTCAAATTTGTTAGGTTCATGTTTTGCTTCACCCCCAACACTTCCACTACCACCCCCAATTGCAACTTCTTCCCCTTGTGCTACTACTGCTGCTGCTCATGTTTAATGAGTGTAATGCAAGCTCAAAATACTGAAATATAAGAAAAATAAAAATCAGACTTTTTTTTTCTTGAAACTATGAAAACAATTGTAAAACAAAACCAAATATGACAGCATGGCCTTACCTTCAATGCTCCAACTCCTCCAAATGCTCCTTGAAGCTTTGTTGTTGCCTCTTTTTCTTCTCTTCTTCAAACCCTCCTTTCTTGCTCTCTTCTAAATGAAAATGAAATGAATGAAAATGAGCATAGTAGAAACATATTTAGTCATGTTTAGGGTTACATTGAAGTGTGGGGCCCAGGATAATTTAAAAAATTTGCAAACAAATTATAAAAAATGACTTGCTTTATGCCTCCCGCTGCTGGAAACGGTCATCCGTCCCTAAGACGGTCAGGGGACGGCTTCGTCATCCCCAGTCGTCCGGGGGACGGTCAACGGTTTCTAGGACTAACATTGACCGTTTACGAGTTTCTGGTACGGTTTCCTACTTTTTTGCATTGTCGAGGACGGCTTGTAAACATTTCCGGCTGTCCCCCCTCCCAAAAACTGTTTCGTTTCTGGTACTTGTGCATTTAGCGTGGAAATGCATTTTTGGGTAACACTGGTTTTCAACTTATTCATATATTATGTTTATTTCTTAATCCCTATGCACTACATTTGACATCAAATTGCAAAATCAAAAATTACTTCTAACAATATAATATTCATGTTTTAGGTACCCCTAATTTTGCCATTTTTTTCCATTTAAAACCTAGCTAAAGCTGAATTCCACTTACACTTTTGCCATGTTGTGTCAATGCCATGTAAATGGAATGCTATCATCTAAGGTTCCTATGGAGTGAAACTTGCTAAAATTAATCCTCTGGTGTTGTTAAGAAAACTTAGGATCCTTTTCTAAGCAAGGTGTCCAACAGAGGTATCTTGGATTCCCAATTCTGAGGGCAGGTGATTCTGTGTAAGTATAATGTTGGACAAACTAGAATATTTTGGTTTTGTGCCACAAAGGGGAGCTAGCTAAAATTCCTTGGCAGTTATCGCTCAGCAAACTAAGGAGCCTTGTCCAAGCAAAAAGTTCCCTGGTTTTAAATTTCTTTTCTATTAAGATATCTTAAGTGGAACTGAGGAATTTTGGAAATTGTCACATGGCTGCACATTTTTGTGTTCACTCCCCTTTTTACTTCCCTTTCAATTTGTACCTCTAAAATTTAGTAATTCCGAAAAATCAATAGATTGGTAATTAGTAATTAGTTAAAATAAGCAGGAAAAAATCAATAGATAGGTAGGCCACAGAATAAGCAAGTAAAACAATATCATGGGCTCACCATCCACAAAAATATCTAAAAATTTTGAGCAATGGCTCTCAGAAAAATTAGCTAACCACTTGTATGCAGGCGGAGGAAGCTTTCACAACCTCCTTCCCAAGACCAGCTTTGCAGCTACATAAGCTGATCTCCTCTTTTACAAGGAAAGACTCATTTTAATGATGTAGCTGCATTTTATTTTTAGTTTTAACATGACACTGTACTCAGTGTAAAAATAATAGATGCCCAGGGCACTTCCATGGGACTGTATTCGAAGATATTGGAGTAAATGCCATGCTTTTGTAAGGTTTTTTTATATTTTATTCTTATAGTAAAAATGTTTGTTCAAGTGTCAGAGGTGGGGAACTTGAGGTTTTCTAGACCACTAGAGAAATTTTTAGGTTATTTACAGTGTACCTCGGGGACGTGTCCCCCCCCCCAAAATCCCCAGTGTTCCCGGAATTCGGACGCACCGGGGACGTGGGGACGGCGTTCCAACATCCCAAGCGGCGCCACCGAAATCGTTGTCATCCATTGGAAACGCGGGGACGTCCCAGCATCCCCACAGGGGACAAGGGGACGAAACAACGTCCCTCAACCCCTTAGGGGACGCCCAGGCATCCCCCGTCACGTCACAATAAAAAGTGCATTAAAAAAAACAAGACATTTTAAATTATTTTTTTTGGTTCTATTTAGCCCTAGGGGTATGTGGGGCCCATCACTTGTGTTATATTCCTTCAAAACACTATCAAGCTTCATTTCTATTCATTTTTTCCTTTCTAAGTGTTTGCAACAACAACAAGAAGAAGAAAGAAGAGTTGAGAAAAGGGTGATTGTAAGAGTGAAAAGAGTGATTGCAAGTCAATGAGGAGTGACAAGGAGCAAGAAGAAGAAGAGGAGCAAGTCTAGATTGAAGTAGATTCGTGTTGTTTCATTTTCTACATTCTTCTTGTTTAATTTAAAATTAAAGTAGGGCATAAGGCTGAAACCATGTGTTTATTGATTTGTTTTTTCATTTGGTGAAATGCAGTGTCAAAATGAGCTCCCGCAGTCATGAAACAAGTGATGATGAGATGGAAATAGGTTCTCATAGTGGCACTGGAAGCCAATCAAGTTACGAACCTGAGCATGATGATGACATCAATGAGGGGGGTGAGCATGAGCAAACTGAATCCATAGATAATGCACCACCTGGTCCACCATCTACTGATTGCCCCTCCACACTTTTGACAAAGTGGGCTAGGGGTACTTATGATCCTAAATCTCCACTTAGACAGTTTGCAACAAGGATAACAGCCCCAATGCCATCAGGTGGTGGCACAAGGAAGTGGAAATGCAACATTTGTGGCATAGAATGGTTCGGTAGCATCACTAGAGTGAATGCACACTTCCCCTTTTGGCAAGGAAAAGGTGTGGGAGCATGTGAGTTTTTGAAGAAGACTAAAAATCTGCATTATAGAATTGAATTCAACAAGCTTTGGGGTGTTCCAAATGACTTGGGAATTGAAATGCCTACTACCTTATCTGGTGGGCAACAAATTCAGAATATGCAGCAGTTGCATGAGCAGCAAATACAGGGGCAACAACGTATTTCTACTCCTAGATCGCAGCAGAGAGCAACATCATTGCCAGGGGCAGCCTCGGGACCTTCTTCCACTTATAGAGCTATAGTTGAAACACAACCGAGCAAGGGGAAACGCAAGGTGCAAACTGAAAAAACCCCATAGCAGATTTATTTAATGCGCACATGAAAGAGCAGATAGAGGAATCCATTGGCAGATTCTTTTTTTCCAATGGCATACCACTTCATGTAGCTCAATCTCATTATTATAAGGAGATGATGCAGATGGTGGCGAAGGGGGGAGGACCATCATTTGTGCCACCAGGTGAGCACAAATTGAGGACCACAATCTTGGATAAAGAGTATGCCAAGATCAGTACAGCGATGGAGATCATGAGGGAATGTTGGGAGGAGTCTGGATGCAACATTATCATGGATGGGTGGACGGACATTAGGAACCGTCTACTTATCAATATCATAGTTACATGCTCAGAGGGCCCATTCTTTGTCAAGGCGATTGATTGTCCAAGGCATTGAAAGGATGCTGATTTTCAGTTTGACATCCTTCGGGCAGCTATTGAGGAGATTGGGCCACAAAATGTGGTCCAAGTAGTGACAAATGCGACACTTGTGTGCAGAGCTGCAGGGATGCTTATTGAGGCAGCATATAGACATATTTGGTGGACTCCATGTTGTGTGCATGCCATGAACAATGCATTCAAGGACATGGGGAAGATTGACTGGATTAAGGGAGTGGTCCCCTGCCGCCATCCCCTTGCCGTCCCGAAATAGAGGCCCCTTTGTCCCCCCTACCCGGAAACTTGTCCCCCCATTCCGACATATCTGCTAGGTAGCACCCATTCTTGTGTAATTCTTTTTCAATTTCTACATAATATTATAAAACAAAGTCTTCATTCTTATTTTCTTTAAACATGTGGTAGCCAATTGGTGCTTTGTGATTGGCACAAGACCAAATTCATACAAACTGACCTAAATTCTGGACAGCAACAGCTGAAACGAATTTGAAGCACCCCTTCCAAGCCAAAATTGGACATACCCGAAGGTGACCACCAGTCAAACCAAAAATGGTCATGTGCAAATGGAGTTACCCTATTTGGGTGGCTCAAAAAGGTAAACAGGCACCGAAAAGGAAGAAAATAAAGAAATAAATAAGCTTTCACCTGCAATTCAAATAATGCAGAAATTTTTAATTTTTTTAAATGCCTGCCTTACCAAAAATAGATCTAATGCGAAAAAAACGCATAGAAGACTAGTACTCAAATCCAGATTTCCCAACATAGCCTGAACCTGCATTTAGGGTTTAACCCAGCCCTGCCCTCATCCTGTTGACAAGGCAGATATTGTAGCTTACCGCATAAACTATATTTCAACTTCAGGAATTGCACATTACAACCCTGATGTGGTTGACAATATAGAATATCTCAACTTCATGCAAAACCCAGCTCTTAAAAAATCATGTGCCAGCTAGAAGTCTAGAACTCATGTCTGCAATTCCTAACACAACCAGAACCGACTTAAAGCCTGCATTTACCCAGCCCTGCCCTCATCTTGTTGACAAGGAAGATATTGCAGCTTACTGCATAAACTATATTTCAACTTCAGGCATTGCACATTACAACCTGATGTGGTAGACAATATAGAATATCTCAAATTATGCAAAAACCAGCTCTTAAAAATCATGTGCCAGCTAGAAATCTAGAGCTCATGTCTGCAATTCCCAACACAACCAGAACCAACTTAAAACCTCCATTTACCCAGCATTTACCCAGCCCTGCCCTCATCATGTTGACAAGGCAGATATTGCAGCTTACTGAATAAACTATATTTCAACTTCAGGCATTGCACATTACAACCCTGATGTGGTTGACAATATAGAATATCTCAACTTCATCCAAAAACCAGCTCTTAAAAATCATGTGCCAGCAAGAAGTATATAACTCGTGTCTGTGATTGCCAACACAACCAGAACCAACTTAAAACCTGTATTTAACCTGTTGACAATATAGAATATCTCACCTTCATGCAAAACCCAGCTCTTAAAAAACCATGAACCAAACCATGAACCAGCTAGACGTCTAGAGCTCATGTCTGCAATTCCTAACACAACCAGAACCAACTTAACCAAACGCAAAACTAGTACTGTTAAAAAGTCAGACTGTTTTAACATCTTGTATAATCTGCCACAACCTTCACGATATTGAGAATCCATTAACCATCTAAGACTAAACCCACAATTTCCAACGCAGACCAGACCCTTGTTCAACCAACATGACCTAAATCTACATTACACCTACCCAGCCCAAACCCACTTTACACTTACACAGCATTAGTACTCTTAAGCATGCATCGTATTTGAACTACGTACATTACCCTCCACGACCATAATTCAGTTGAAAACCAGGTATATATCCCCTCTACCACTGGCCTGGCATTTTCTAGTCTGGAAGAAACGGCCACTAAATAAAGAAAAGATAGATATAAACCAAGAACAGGGCAAGTGCTCTCCAATTCATGAGGCACCCAAAACAAAAAAGAGCATGGGCAACAACGCAAAAAAACAGGCAAGTACAAATATTAAAAGAACCTATAAACTACCCCAAAAAACAGTACAATTAATCCATATTTTTGTTTTTCTTATGATTTCTCAATGAAAGTTAACAAAAAATGGCAAATGTGGATGCACTGAGTACATTATTTAAATTTTCCAATTCCCAATTAAATAGCAAAAAACAGTGAAATGCACCCAAAGGCGGGATATTTAAACCGAACCTTTATTATCTCGGCAAGCCCCAAAGAAACTCAATTTAAAGTTAGCTGTCCTCAAATGAACAAAACACACAAACAGACATAATTCACAGTAGGGTGGCATTCAAAAGAATCATACTTAACATGCACAAAAAGACCTAATTCCTCGTTTTAAAATCCTTAAAACTACAAGAAACATATACAAACACAAGTCACAGTGGGGTTCCCTCTGAAATACAAGCCCGAATCAGACTTTAACAGAAATGGCGAAAATTCAACAAACAAACAAATAAACTTATCAATTACAGATGATCACAACGTAGCACTCCCAGACGATCAGACTAAAGTAGTAATTGCAAAATTTGACAAAACAACCAACCCATAAATTTATAATTTAACGAGGAGCACAGCTTACTGGGTACAGCAGGCCCATTTGTTTGCATGGGTTCGTCATCTGGTTTAGCCAAGAGGGCATCAAGAGCAACATCTGCAGCAGCATTTTCAGCTTCTTTCAAAGTCCTAAAGCGTCCAGGACTATGGAAGGTGAGCCCACAGAAACTAACAGAGGCCGAGAATTGAGGAGCATTTTCTGCGCCATCTCTCGAAAATAAAAAAGTGGGTAAGCTTCTATACTCCTCCTGCACTATTTCTTGTAGCTTGTTCTTGTTCTTGTTCTTGTTCTTGGATAGCATCTTCACAATCTCTTCAAATCAGAAAAACATATGTAACAGCAACACAGCTAGAACCGTTTGTTTCCCTTCTTCGTTTCCTTTCTTGAGTGTGTGTGTGCAGCCAGAGCGCATGCATCGAAGTTAAAAACATGGAAAAGGATTCCTTCTTTCACGTTAGTTTGTTACGTGGCAGAGGGACAATGAACGTACTGGGCATTAGTGGAAGGTGGAAGAGAGAGAAAGCTTGGAGCAAGCTACCGCCATTTTTGCCACTCCCATCGTACACAACAAACATGTACCAATAAAAGATACAATTAGTGCATCATGTAATAATAATTTTATTGAAGTATATGTTTGTATCAAGAGAAGCACAACAATTAATGCACACTGGTGGATGGTACAGTTCTTGTAATCACGCGAAGAGTGCAGTAGAGGTTTGTGAGGCAGGGTGGTAACCATTCTTTTTTCCTATGCAGCTCCATGGTTTGAATAGTTTCAATGTTTGTTTCTTCTTTAGGTAAGTAAATGTTTATATAATTGATGAGAATTGAACATAAGAAATCTAAATAGAAAATAAATGTATTTGATTTGGTAATAAAAAATGGTTTTATAATTGATATAAATTAAAATAGGGTGTATCTTAAAATATAGAATAATAGTTAGAAATTCTATAATTTGTTTAAGGGTTAGATTTTTTTATTGTCATATAAGATTGAGTCTAATTGTATAGGTTGATTATATGATCAATATTTGTCTTTTATAATTTCAACTTGTTTAATGTATAGATTATTATCTTCTTTGTTCAAATTAGCTTGAATTATTTTGTCCTTTTTGATATATGTATGAGTTGGACCTTTGTCAAGCTTTAGAAATTGAATAATATTGAAAACAATATTCTTCAGTCATGCAAATGTATAGAGAATGATTATGTGAGCCTATATTTCCTTTAGAGTACCAATTGAAGTGTTTAATATGAATGATTTTTCCTTATTATCCAATGATTTCTTGATGATTAAAATGATTGTATTAAATATCACTAAACACAAGGACAAAGTAACATATCAAGCAAAATTAGGAGCAGATAACCGAGGCCCATGTGGGTTGGGAAGTGCTAAGGATTTTCTCATGTGAGTGGGAAATAATGTGCAAGGCTAACATAGCGGTTGGAAAGGAGGAAATGAAGGCTCTGAAATTCAAACTTCTAGATCAATGGTCTAGTCAAGTTGACAAAGGAGAAAAAATAAGGCTTGCTCTATGTTGTGTTTGGCTTCTTTTTGTTATAATTTCCTCTTTCTTAATATCTGGTTAAATGTCATTTTAATGATATGGTATTAATGGCTCGTCTTTAAATTGTGTCTATAAACATTGGCCATTTTAAATGGTAGTTTTGTATTTCTCTTAATGATTGTCTCTCCAGTAAGGTAGCGGGGGTGTGAAAAAGATGATATCTTTACTCTAAACACGGATCTCATTTAATTCTACTATAAAAGATGATTATGCTTTGGTAAAGAAGGTTCATACATATCATATTGATTGCACCCTTTATAATAATCCCCCTTTTTTTTTTTCAGGAGTTGCAATTATGTTATGGTCTAGAATTCAATATTCTTTCTAAGACATGAGATGGAGGAAAGGGTTACGGGCTTGATTCAATTTGGATGATAATTAAATTGAAATTAAAATTGTATTTAAATATTGATGGCAAATTTATGAAGGGAGACTACAGTTTTCATCGCAAGAAAAGCATAAACTCAAATTTTGAATTTTCATTTTTTTGAATGTATTTAATATTTAAAATTGTAATAAGAAGAGAGTGATGGTTATCAAATTAAATGTATTAGAAACCAACATCTCCACTTTCTCTTCTCATTCCCCTAAAATTTGCAATCTCAACCCTTTTTTGTAATTCATAAGCATTAATTGCTCGTTTGTTTCATGGAATTAGACTGGAATTATCATTATCTAATTTCGGCTAATGTGAATTCCATGTTTGTGTCCGTCTTACAAAATTGGAATTGGAATTTTCAAATTCCAATTTTGCCCCAAAATGGGAATATACATCTTCCACTTAAATAGGTGGAATTGGAATTGGCTATTCCAATTCCAATTTTTATAAAACCAAATTTAAGCTTTACACATGTGTGTATATGTATGTGTATGTGTGTATATGTATGTGTATGTGTGTATATATATACACATGTGTATATACACACACACACACACACATATATATATACATGTGTGTGTATATGTGTGTATACACACACACGTGTGTGTATATAAACACACACACGTGTGTATGTGTGTGTGTATAGACACATACATGTGTGTGTGTATACCCATACATGTGTGTATGTGTGTATACATACACATGTGTATATGTGTATATATATACACACATGTGTGTATATACACATATACACACATGTATATATGTGTGTGTGTGTATATATACATATGTGTATATAGACACACACATGTATGTGTATATATACACACATGTACACACCGTAACTAAAATATTAAGAAATAAACATTTAAAATTTCTTATGCATCTTCTCAGTCATCTTCCGGGTGAACCAAACGGGTCCAGCCTATATTCTAGAATTCATTTTCAGAATAGTAGAATTCCAGAATTGGCTATTCCAGCATACGCAAATTCCGTGAAACAGACGGGCCCTAAAGTTATTGTTTTGCATTTTTAAGTAAATGGGGAAAAAAATAACATAACTTTCATTAGGAAACTCTAATTTGAGTGTTATTTTTTTTAAGTGGTTATTTTTTCAAACTGGATCCAATGGAGACAATTTGACACTTTGACTATAAAGTGTCATTTTGCATTCCTAATTTGTATTTCCTATGCACTAAACTTATTAAATCCATATTTTAAGGGTGTCTCTAATAGTAAATAAAGAGGGGGTTTAGTGTGTGTTGTATCTTGTATGTTTCCACATTTCTTTAGTTAGATACTAGTTGAGATACTATGGAGATTGCACATGTAATCATGAACTGAGATAAAATTCTACCTTTAGTAGCCATCATGTCAAAAACACAAGTTCCTTCTATTGTTGGTTTAATCCATATGACTATTTTCCTTGGAAACAAGGGATAAAGAATCACTGTCATGAGCATGTTTTGATACCATATCTGCTTGGATTCATTCCTAAGACACGTGAAAAATATTAGAAGAAAAAGTAACTTAACGAAAAAGTCTTTAAAATTATTCAAAAGAAAATACAATTGTCAAGTCTAAAGTTGAATTCAAATGGATACTTGGACAACAATGAAAGGTTTGGAATAGAAATGATTCTTCATTAAAGCATATCAGTGGGAATATTATTATCAGATACTATAATTGGAAATGGTCTGGTAAATATATATGTAAAATATGTGAGAATGGTCAAAATAGATCAAATTGTCTAACCAAATGCCTCAGATAGATGTCATATCATAAATGAAAGTGATGAATTTGGAGTAGTTGGATAGATTTCAGCTGGAATAACTTGATCATACTATGAATTATTTAGAAGGCTTGGCCATTGATAAAAAAAAACAATACTTGATACAACTCATATTCCAACCAATGTTTTACTTGATCATCACCCTAACAATTCTCATGAGCTCTCATCTCTGAAATCCTTTCAATATCAAACCTCAAAGGTGATTTAAACCTTCTCATTGCAAATTTAGGAGTGTCATATGAACTAGCTGACAATATTACTTAAGTGAAGTCCATTTTTGGGAAACAAGAGATAAGATTTGTTGAGAAATAAATGTCAAACATCTAAATTGTACTTACCTATGTAAAAAGTGTTCAATTGGATTGTGGAAATGATAAGAAAGAAAATTGAAGAGATGGGACCAATGAATATGATAAATACTAGGATAGCTCTTAGAATTGTCAACATGTTTTCTTCAAGATTAGAAATACATAAATTGTGTGGCACTTCCATAGAAGGAGAAGGTGTTACATTTTTATGGATACCTCAATTAAGCACTTATTTACATATCAAAGAAGGTGACATCATTTAATCCCTTTCAAGGTGGGAAAATACATTGGTATATGCATTGAACATGCTAAAAGGTGTTACTTGTAATAATCCATAGGGCATCAGATAATTGCATGAGATCATGAAAATATTGCATTATTGAGAAAAACTAAGAGTTCACAAAGAGAAAAGGTGCTTAGAAAATGCAGTTGAAGTATGTATCCTCAATGGACAAATTATTATGGATCAAGTAACTTTTGGATCAAGAAAAGACACAAGGTTCGCCCCCATAAAAACCAGTGATTTTCTTCTCTTTACCTAAAAATTCTAATTTCTCATTTTGTAAAAAGTGACTGTCACTTATTGTAATTGAAAGTTTTAAAGTTAGCCTTGTTCCTTGAAAATCAATGTAACTTCTAACTCAAAAGTTATAGGCTTCAAATTGCCTCTTTGTAAAAAGTGACTTATGTCACTTATTGTTACAAAAAGTTAGATCTTAGGCTTTATCTTTGTAAAAGTAGGCAAATTATAACTTGTCTCAAATAGGTAGTAACTCCAAGTGTTCACTTAGGTAATTATACTAAATAACTATTTAGGTGTTTATTCTAAGTAACTATTTTAGGAAGTTATCCTAAGTGGTTACCAAGTTGGTTATCCTAGATGGTTATGCCAAGTAGATTTTCCTAAGTAGTTATTCAAAGTAGCTACCTAGGTGGTTATGCTAAGTGGTTAAGAGTTAGATATCAAGGAAAGCCTATAAATACAAGGTCATTCGTAATTCAAAGGGAAAAAATTTCAAAGGGGAATTTCTAGATAATTTTTCAAAGAGATTGTATGTGAACTTTTGGCTGGATATTTTGTACCCAAAGCTTATGAACTTGTATATTTTCAAAAGGACAATTAAGAATGCATTTAATTCATATGTCTAAATTTGTTACTAAGTTATCATTATTAATTTATCATATGTTAAGGTTGTATTATCTTTGTGCATTTATAATATCCAGTCATTCTTGATCCAAATGACAAATGTAATTGATGTAACATAATCATACTCTGGTACCTTGGTTTTAATGTGATAAGATAACTTTCTTCCTTGTATGTTGAGATTCATTATCCATCCTTCGTCGTTACATATCCAAACTTATTTTGTGCTCAAAACCCCTCTATAATCCATCATCAATTGTGAATTCCTATTTAGCATTCATATGTCTACTATCAAGGTTTTTGTAATCCATTTTCTTTAGTTTTGTCTTGTTTCCTTTTTTACTTTTAGATGAAAAGTACACAAAAACTATAAATAACCCTATCATAGGAGGGAGTTTCCCCTCTCAAACACAGAGGAAGATTGTGCTCTAATTGTAATCTCAACAACTATTGGCATGATTGTCACTATTCTTTAGGCAAATAGAGTTAGTTTTAGATAAACAATCACAAAGAAAAAAAAAATATTTACTCTCATCTTGCACTATCATCCAAGAGTTGCATAGAGACCTTGAATCTTCATCTAGTCATAATATTACCTTGGCTACTACTAAGATGCCTAATGCCCTACCTTGTGTGGGTACGTCCTCGGGTAATGATCATGTGACATACTTGATACTCCTTCACATACTATTGCATCTGTAGTTGAGGACACTCAATCCTCTCTATTTAAGGACACTTCATATCCTACAATAAAGGAAGCTGTATTTATTAATTATACTTCCAAGTTAGATATTCTTATTGATATATTCTGGTGGTTTAATGTAGTAGTCTATTTATCATCTTGTAGAGATAGGTCATTGGGAAATATTTCTACTAGAAATTGCATCCTCATTTCTAGAGTCCCAAATTTTATACTTGGAGGACCCATCAAGGACATTCATCTCTTTCATGATAGCTTCTATGGAGTTAATACTTATTATTCATATGATTTAAGTGCACATTCAGGCCCTAACCTTCTTTCTTTTCCTATATCTTCTTCTATCGCAACAATACAAAATTTTCATTAGTCTAGCTATCACCAAACATCCATGGTCATTGTACTTGAATCTTTTTATGGTTCTTGATTTATATTATCAACATTTCTCACACTTTAGAATTGAGTTAGAGATTATTGAACAAACTTGGAGCAAGAATATTCAAATATTTCATACTTTTCTCAAATTTATTTTAGGAATGGGAATATAACTTGCAGACTTCTACATTTGTATTTCTTCCTAAGGGGAGGAATATTTTTTTGTTGGTCTTCGATCAGCTTCAACATTATTTTTTAGGCATCTACCATCATTGTAGGTAATTCTACATTGGGGGGGGGGGGGGTGTTGTATGGTATCNACATTGGGGGGGGGGGGGATGTTGTATGGTATCTCTCCTTCTTCTCTCTTATGAGAACGACATTTTTCTCACATGGGGTTTTGTGCTTCTCATTCATTAGAGACCATATTTCCCCTTGTTTAGTGAGAGTGGCTTTCCCATAGGGTTATCTCCTCTTCTTTATGAACTACATTATACTTGGATAACTTATTAGGATTTCATGTTGAGGCCTAGTATTATTCCTCATATAAGACATGCTTAAGGGCGGTGTTGTTGTAGATTAATCACCCTCTTTGATGGTAGGTAAGTATGCATAGGTGGCAATTTAAATAGGATTTTAGGTAGGACGTTTTTCCTTTATCTGTACCTCAACTTGTAATGTAAACTCATACTTTCTATTATAATCTCTTCTTTTTTTATTAATTTACATTTGTTTTATATTTCTATTTGCTCAAATTTCTTCGTGAATCTCACAATCATAAATTCCCACTTTCTATATATCTTTTTATAAAAATAAATAACAACTTAATCCATTATATAATTTGACTAACAAAATCAATTTATTGTTCTAATGCAAAAATAATTATTTATAATTTTATAACTTAATTATCCTAAAGAATTTATTATTATTATTTCTTAATCTAACTAAACTAATAAATGAACATTTTCTAATTAATACCTTTAACTTCTAATTTAATCATTATCATTAATCAATAAATCAAACATGAATAATATATATGAAAGAGAGAGTTAGGACATTCTTCTTGAAGCCTCCACCATGGTGTTACAAAATTAGTTTTACAATAACTTAATTTTTTTTGTTGGAGATTTAGAATCTCTTTTGTTAAGAGCCAAGGACTAGGGGGTATCCATTCCACCAAAATCCACCCAGGGCACGATCCTGACCTCGTCTATTATGGGGTTAAAGCCTTTATAAGTAACACGACTTGATCCCTGGTGGGCTCATTGAGAACCAAACAACTTCACTAGCAGACCAAGGGCCCATTGACATAACTTAATTTTTTTAACTAATCTAATTTTTATTATAACTTATTTGGGCCTAGATCATATTTAAAAAAAAAATAGAAACGTAAGAGTGAATTTCATTAAAACTCTAATTTCATGATAACTTCCTCAAAATTAAAGTCTAGATCGGAATAGCTTCAATATAATTTTGATCAGTCTTCGATAAATAAAAAACATTGATTTACAACATTGTGATTGAATTTGATAGAAATCCTAATTTTGTAAAAAAAACCTTCAATTCTATTTGGGATAAAAATAAATATTAACTAAAAGAGGATCACAATATTTATTAGGTAAAATCATCAAAAATTAAGAAAAAAATCTCCATATTGATAGAGATACACACATTATAATTTGACCTATAAATAAAAATCAACTTGTTTCTTATATTTTAGATGCCAAAATCATGCTTTGAGACCACTTGTATTTTTAAAAATTGCACATTAGAAGAATATAATAAAAAAACATGTTACAAACAATTGATATTACGTGGGAATAATAAATAATTTCAAGACAAAAAACTTCTAAAATTATCCAAGAGTAATAAAATTCTAAGCTATGTGAGCTTACAAAGCCCCGGGGCCGTATGGGTTTCCTCCAACTTTCTTCCAAGAATTCTGGGAGCTGATTAAATATGACCTGACCAAAGCCACCAAGGACTTTATCAGGACGGGAAAGCTCCTCAAAAAGCTTAATAATACTTACATTATGATGGTTCCTAAGATCCCAGACCCCAAATATATATTAGACTTTCATCCTATAAGCCTATGTAATATTGTCTATAAGATCTTCTCGAAGGTCATTGTCAATAGAATTAAGCCTCTTCTTAACAGACTTATAAGCCCCTCCCAAAAAGGATTTGTTCATGGAAGACAGATTTTGGATGTTTTGATTACCACTCATGAGGTTATCCACTCGATGGACAGGTGTAGAAATCCTAGTATGGCTCTAAAGCTAGACATTTCTAAGGATTATGATAGAGTTAATTGGAATTTTATGTATGTTGTGTTGTCAAAGTTGGGGTTTCAGGGGAGGTTTA
The DNA here is from genome assembly GCA_018584345.1 of Thuja plicata. NCBI lineage: Eukaryota > Viridiplantae > Streptophyta > Pinopsida > Cupressales > Cupressaceae > Thuja > Thuja plicata. Next base: position 14,274,495 of record MU224951.1, on the reverse strand, counting down.
TCATAATAATCAAGGAGGCGATAGAAAATGTCCATTACTCTATGCTCGTGAATGGTCTCCCTGGGGGTATTTTAATGCTAAGAAGGGGTTGAGACAAGAGGAACCTCTCTCGTCGTACCTTTTCATTATGGTTGTTGAATTCTTAGGAAGGAATTTCAGCTCCCTGGCCCGGGGGGGGCGGGGGGGGGGGGAATTCAAGGTATCAAACCTGCATCCTCCTTGACCTATGAGGTCCTACAATATTTTGTGGATGACACATTCTTTTTTGGTGCCTCTTCTGTTGTTGAAGAAAGAGAATGGAAAAAAATCATGGATGATTATGCCAACACTTCAGGGCAACATATAAATTACAATAAAAGCAAGATCTACTTCTTCAATACTGAGAAAAATCTACAGAACAAGATTGTCCATATTCTTGGCTACCAAATTATTGATCTTTCAGACTCCTACCTTGGTCTTCCTCTTACGGTTAAGGAGGTGAGCACACAATTCTGGAACACAATTTTATAAAGAATGCAAAAGAAACTAGCAAGATGGAAGGGTAAAGTCCTCAACAATGTTGGTAAGCTCCAATTATTGGCGGCCTCTCTCTAGAGGGTCCATGTGTACTTCCTTTCTATCTTCAATATTTCTAGAGGGATGACTAAGAAACTGGAGAGAATTCAAAGAAACTTCCTCTGGATTGGTTTGGAGGAGAAATCTCAACTTAGTCTGGTTAACTGGGAGACTACGTGAAAGCCTAAGGCTTTGGGGGGACTGGATGTTAGAAAGATCAATGACCTTAACAAAGTACTCTTAACCAAGATTGGATGGCTTCTTGCTAAAGATTCAGTGGATTGGTGTAAAATAATGAAGGCTAAATATTTTAGCAACTCAACCTTCTTTGATATGTTATATGACCAAGACCTCCTTGTTGGCTCCAAAATATGCAACAATATTGTCAAATGCAGAGGACTATTGAGAGAGTGGATTAGATGGCAGGTTGGTAATATGGATAAAGTTAGGTTTTGGGAAGATACTTGGTGTGATGAAAAACCTCTAGTCCTGGGACCCTTTGTGTTAATCTCTAAGTTCTATTGATGATTCGTGACCAACACTTAGTCATTCATTTAGGCAGTTTTAGTTGGCTATCATTATGGCCGAACTAAAACTATGCAAGGCCGAGCAACATTGCCGAGCAGTTTTCAGTTTGCCTAGTTACATTGCCGAGCCGAGTAGGACACATAGATGTTAAGTGCTGAGCGACAGAGAAGTCAAGTGCCGAGCAGAACAGTTTTTGTATACATGTTTGGAATGATTCAAACTTTGAGGTTAAGTGATCTAGCTGACTTGTATAAGCTTTTTGGGCCGACTTATGTATGCATTTAATATTCTTCTACGGAGTTAGTTATGCATTTAATTGTTTTATCCTATGCATGATCTATTGTAAACATTAATTGTAATACCATCAAGGTATGGGTATTAGATCTTGATCGTTGATCTAGATCTCGCTATCAGACTCGAACAAGATATATTAGATTGCTTATAAACCCTATTTTGAAAGTGTAAGGAGAGAAGATGAAGTGTGTGGTGACTGCATTTTGAAGTGAAATGCACAGAGGGTTATTTTGTTAAGAAGCAGAGATCAAGCAGAGTGACAACACAGTGAACAGTAGAGTAAATTTATATCAGATTATGAGATCATAGAAGGTACTGGAAAGAGGAGATCCATCATCAGCATCAGAAGTGCATAACGAAGGATCAATACTTGAGACATTCTAATCATTGTATCAGGTGAAAATCTCTTAACAGAGTGGTTCTAGCAGACCTTTCTTAATCTCCTAACAAAGTGCTTAGTTTATTGTAAGTTCAAATCCTTTCACATGGTAGATTGTAATGATCTTTAGCTCTTAACCGGGTAGACCTTTAACAAGGTAGATTACATTTTGTAATCAACATTTGTAGCCTTAACAGGCACACTTTATTACTGTAGTAGTGGAGAATTTTGTGGGTGTCATCCCCACCCCAGTTTTACCTATTTGGGTTT